>JUFY01033285.1:1695-42537 GCA_001855655.1 Leptopilina clavipes
TAACGAAGTATATTTACTCGTACGACATAGTATTTCGATATATTTAATTACATGGTGTATGTTTTAATATACTGAATTTTTTAACAGTGTACCTTTCTTCGCGTCGCGTCACAATTAATAGTTGTGATTAAATATTATTTAATTTGCTCAATCATATCAAGTACGTCTGGGTATCCTAAAGTTGGTTAGTTTTTGTTTTTACTTGCATTATTAATATAACCCTCAATTTTGAAGTGAAATATTTATTCGGAAAGTTAACTTTCGATCACGGATATAAATTATTAGCCAGTTTCAATTTTAAAGTAGGTTTACTCGAAATAATTACATTGTTTGTAGAAACAATGTTGGTAGAAAACTTGAAAATATATTTTGCCAAAAATGCCAATTTTTCAACTTCAAGGTCAGTTAAAACGTTAAAGTTACCATTGGGGCTGAAGTTAGCTGCATAATCTACGCCATCTTGAATCGAAAAATTCGATAGTTTAATTTCGATAATTCGATTGTAGAAAAGTTCACGTGTTTAGGTAGTTAGCATCATTTTTATTATTTTCAACAAAAGTAGTAAGATTTTTAGGTTTTTTTGTGAAGTTATAGTATTCAGAACACGGCGAAAAGTTCCTTTTTTTATAATAATTCAGTAACAATCATTTGAACAAACTGTAATAAGTTGGGGTTTGGTTCATATAGTTTTTTTCATGTCTTAATATGCAAAGCAAACAATGTTTGTCATCCAACCAAAGTATAAATATTATTTATCTTATTATTAAAGAATCAGGGAAAAATTGTAAGTAACAGAAGTTTGAAAAAAGTGTGAGTAATAATTAATCCAAGCAAAATAAGAAAAGTATCAGTCTGATCGAAGTGTTTAAGTTTGAAAAATTCAAAGTGAATTAAATAACCTAAAAATTGCCGACAGAGGAAAATAAACAAAGTGGTGAGTAATTGTATTGTAAAATATTCAATAAAAAATCTGTAGAGTAAGTAGAGAAAATATGCGAATAATTTGTAATATTGAATATTATTGAATTATTATTATATATGTTTATATTTGAAATATTTTAGAATGTATAAGTGAATTAATGTTTGTGACAAGTAAAATTCCCTTTTTTCCCTCAATTATATTTTCGAAACATCTCGTTGCGCTGACTTACAAATAATTAAATTAAATGTTTTTGCAATATTCTATATATTTTTCCCAAAGTCTTTTAAAATACGTGGAAACGGGGTATATGTGAATGAAAGCTGACATTAAATTCTTCGGAAGTTATACATTATTCATAAAGCGTTTTCAGCGAAATATAATTTTCCATATCAAAATGTTTCAAGGGATGCAGAAGTTTGATACGATTTAAAAAAATTTCTACACAGAATTGGAAAAAGAATTAGTTGTACTAATTGCTTAATAATTATATCGTTTATTGTAATAATTACAATTGATTATTATAATTAAACAACAATAATTAATGCTCAATTACAATTAATTTTTTTCCAATTTTTTTTTCTATTTGAATAAAATTAAAATTTGTAATTTTAACATTAACCCTGGAATGTTTTAGGCACTCATGCATTAACGCGAGGTATTTTTAAATGTTTATTGAAAGGATATTTGAAGGAAGACAGAAATGATTTTTAATTAAAGTCCTCAAGTGAGGCGTGAAAAATGTCAAAAAGTCAAAGGAGAAAAAAAAAGTTTCTTCTCGACTTTGCGATAGAGACAAGGACCTACTTGATCCCAAAGTGGTTGTCATCGAAACGCGGTCATGGATGATGGACTCCAGATCCTTGGACTCGTGTACTCCTTTTTTATGATTGATCTTTTTAACTCGGAAACTACTTCGACCACCGTTCCAAAAGTTGGCAATATTATCGACTGTCCGTGGTCTCAAGAACTTGGACGAATTGGCAGTAACTTTTTCCGAAAGAGGCACTTGAACCTGCGACGATTCATATCGAGTGTCATGGTCAGCTTCATTAATTTTATTCATTGCACTACTTCTAAAAACAACACGACTAATTGGAATTCCATTTTCCTCGTCATTACTGTACTTTGTTTTATCATTCTTGAATGATTTTCCCTGGTTTTGAAAATAATGATGATTATTATCATGTTGACTCGTCACATTGTTCATCACAAAACATTGCTCGTTATCACGTTTAGAATCGACTAGAATAGTGAGTGTTTCCATTGATGATTTTAACGTTTCATTGGTTGTCTGGGATTTTTTTGCATTGTCTAAATCGTTGGCTTGCACTGGGAAAAAAAAATCGTTAACGGAAGAATCAATCGAGCTGTCTAAACAGAAAGTTGGATTCTCATAGGAATTGTATTCTCCAGTTGGATAAACCGGATACTCCCTCTTTACGGATATTTTCTTCGTATCCAGAGAATAATGAGACTTTTCAAGTTGCTCACTACTAGTAGACGATTTACTGTTCTCTCGTTTATCGGTACGTTTTTTATTATTATTATTAATAATATTATTATTTTGCAAGCCTTTTCGATTTCTTCCCATTATTCGATTAGTGAGGGATAATTTTTGTTTCAGATCCTTGGCTATTTTAACGGACTCGATAGATGTTAATTCAATATTTTGTGTTTCTGAATTATCATTCCTCCCATGTAATCGACTTTTTTCACTCGTTTCAATTTTATTTGAAACAGATTCCGATTGTTGTTTCTTTTGTAAAAATGGCAATGTCCATTGACTTGTTTTAATCACCGATTCTTTTGCTTGTGGAGAAATTGTTGATTGATTTTGGTTTGTAGTTTGATTTGAACCGACGTTTGTGTGGTTACGAATTTTTGACATTATTCTGACGGAAGCACGAAATGATTTTGTTCTTTTGAATGTCGATAATCTGCCAGTCGATGAACGACGAGAGAGCAGATCCATCTTTGGACTGGAAGACGAGTCTTTTCGGAATTTCATTTGGAGAGTGTTTATTTATTCTTCTTTATTTATTCCTAGTTTGATTCTTTATTAATTTAGTTCATCGATTATTTATTTACTTATTTTTGATAGTATTTTGCACTTTTAGAACTAATATTTAGATAAATATATATCTAATATCTCTCAACAATGTTTAACATCTTTGGCCAATTATATATTTCTTGGTTCCAACTCTTTGGATTAGTAAAGCTGAAAATCAAGGATAAGTTTAGACAATTTGGTCTTTATTTCTGTTATTTATTCTCTATGAAAAGCGTGAAGCATGTCCTCTTTTTTTCCCTCTACATTTAATTTAAATATATAGTGAAAATGAGTGAATTATTATTTTTTAAAAATGTTAATATTTAATCTTAATTTGTAAATAAGTGAACTCAATATTTTCACTATAATAAATATTTTTTACCTATTTATAGTGTGAGGAAAAAATGCTCGAAATGAATCATTATTTCGAGAAATAATTTCCTCTTTTGCTCGCGCGGGTTTCACATCATAAACAAGACGAATTTAGAATAAATCGATAAAATTCCCGACTATATAGAATATAAAATCACTCTTTGTTTCATATGACAATTGCAAGAAAGAGAGAGAGAGAGTGAGAGGGAGGAAGTAAAATTATTTTTACAATTATATTGCTGTTAATTGAGTTTGTTTCAATTTTAAACATTCATCGTGTGTCTTTTTTTAAAAGAATCGTTAAATTTTTCTTTCCTATTATAAATTTTAAAATTAACTTTAAATATAGAAATTAAATTGCTTTTCAGAGAATTTGTCGCATATTTTTTTTTAGAGAAAAGCAATAAAAGAAAAATAATTGTTATTAACAAGTTTAATTTGCGTATATAGGTTATTCAAAAATATCAGGAAAATATATTAAAAAAGCGATAATTCTGAACTTTTTTAACTATGTAAAAAAAAATTTAGAGGACCATGGGGAAAAATTTGCGAAACTTAAAACTTGCCCAGAGGAGTAGTTTCTTTTAAAACTATAATAATTAAAAAAAAAACTTAAAGTTATATTACTGACCGTTTGATGTAGTTATAAAATTGAAAAAAAATTACAACAAATAAAAACGAATATAATTACTTCCAGTAAAAAATATTCAAAAAAAAGTTTATTTTTTTTAAATTGTTAATAGATTCTTTACAAAAATAAAAGAAAAGTAAATCTGGGATTTCTTGGGAAGTATCTGAATTTCTTCGCGCAGTTATATTATTTTTAAGTGTAGGAAATTTTCTCGATTATAAAGTTTCTTCTCTGCACGGAAGTGAATATCATGAGATGAGTAAAGGAAGTTTGTCCGAGAATATAATGAAAAGGAAAAAAAATAAGTAAAAGGAGTCTTAATAACGTGAAATGAATTTTCTGAGAAGCTTTCATAAAGGGATGATTAGCCTTTTTTTTCCTCTCTTTTTTTTATATATATAAAAACTGAGCAATGATCCCATTTGCGCCTTGAGCACACTGACATTGATTATTATCATTTTCTGACATCATCATCATTATACAAGTGGAAGAAAATAGAGATGAATGTTTGTCGTTTATAAATCTACTTGACAGTCAAGCGCAGGTTTATTATTTACTTGGGATGTGCTCTTATAGGCAATTCTCTAGCTCGACAATTGGCTATTATAAAGGAAGAGAGTAAGAGAGAGAGAGAGAAAGAATGAAGGTTCGGTTCGCAGCCAACTCTCTTCTTCTTCTCTTCCTTCTCGAGGGACACTAGCTCAATTTGTTGAAGCAATAGATTTTATTGCTTACGTCCGTTGCGTGTTACAAGTAGATTTTTGATTACGCCCGCAATCTCACGTCACACACGTACAACAAAAATTATTGACACAAAGAAAGCTGACTCAAAGTTTGAGAAGATATTTTCTCAAAGCACCAAACTATAAGGATTTGACCTTTCGTTAAAAATAAATCTCTCCTGGGTCAAAGTTTTTATACTTTTTGAAGGAGGCATCTCGTTCTCTCTCTCTCTCTCTCTTTTACGATTTAGGTGTCAGGAGGTTAATGCAAAAGTTTTTTAACTCGCGTTCTGAAAAAATTTCAAGGCTATTGGAAAAGGAGTTTATATCTACTTTGTTATTCATGATTTGTTTGGTAATTTTTCTGTTTTATTCACTTTATTTTTGTTCTATAGGTTTCAGGCGAAAAAAAAGTTTTTCACTGGTTTTTAAAATTTGTATTTTCTTTTCATGTAATTGGCATTTGTATTAATGAAAAACGAACTATTTTTCGCTCTCTTAGAATTCAGATATTCGTAAAAATTGTATTTCATTTAATTAGTTAATTAATTAACGTAAGTGTGGCGTTAAATGATTTAATATTTATTACGAAAGGAAAATTAGAGCATTTAAGTGTAGATTTCACTGAATATTACTATAACAATAATAGAGAAAATTGAAGTTAGAACAATGAGGATAATTCGCTTTTGCACGCTACAATGTTCATTTTGGAATATTACAAAGAAATTATAGATTATTAATGTGATAATTAAGTCGCGCTTATTTTGTACCGTGAGCAAGAAATCGATTTTCTTTGTTTTTTGGAGAGTTTAAAACAAAAAGTGAACAAGAGAGTCAAATCGTATTTTCGTGTTTAATTAGAAAATCGACTATTATTCGAATAATTAATTGTTTTCTTAATTTATTTAATTCCTATTTTTATCAAATATATATAGTAAAAAGGAAAAATGGTACAAAATTTGTATCTCACATAATCATAGGGGGAGTGTTTTTTACCTCTCGATGAACAAAGGGGAAGTCTTGGAGCGTAAAAGCTAGACACATATACAACTATTACTGACTTCCTCTTTTCATCTAATACTTAACAATTGTTCTAAGAATAAAATTCCTTAATTTTATTCCCACAAGAGAAGAAAGACAATTGTTATCTATTATGTACTAGTAAAAAATCCTTTTTATTAAGATTGATCGAATTTTAGGGTTTAAAATAATTTTCTCAATTTAAAAATTTATTAAATTAATGCAAATTTGTTTACTACAAAAAATCAGTACCAAACAAATGCAATTAATTAATTATTCTAATTGAAAAATTGCATATTACACTTTTATTTTTATATAAAAATAATATTCTTCTCGTGAATTTTAATTATCCCGAATTATTAATTAGTGTTAATGTTGCTTTGATTTTTATTTTTTCTCAAGTTGTTTTTACGTTTTTCTGCACGATGTTATTTTTGGTTTTATCTGTTGTCGATTAGTAATTAGATTGTTTCGAACAAAATGATGTCTTTGGAATTAAGCCAATTAATGGAAACGAGGAAACGGGTTTTTTTTTTTATATTTTTAGCTTCACAGATTAATAGACTCTGACTCTTAATATTGCTCCAATTGTAATTAGCCGACTAAGATAAATTTTTCTCCGATCGTTATACGTTAATGATTTGAATGAGGTATTGGAATGAAAGGAATCTTTGTGATTGCTTTTTTTTTAATTTTTATTATATCATATTATTCTTAATTAAGAATCATGATGACTTGAAACTGGAGTTTTATTAGCACAGTTAAAATAAAAATATTTTCGCGATAAAAAGCAAGATTTATACAGGGTAATAGAAACTGAAGGAAACTTTTAAAAAAATTGGATATATTTATTTATAAATATTATATATTTATATCGATAGAAATAAAAATATTTATTAATTTTTTTTTCTTGATAAATTCTGTTGTAAAATATTTTTTGCCTTGTTTTCTTTTTTATATGCACACGCATTGTTAATCTTTGCAATAAGAATAATTGAAGATACAAATTTAATGTCATGTATAACTTATTCGTGAAAGCAACCAGTTTTAAAAAGATAAAAGCATTTTTATCTCAAATGCATTTAGAAATATAAAAAAATAAGAGAAATTGCTATTATTGAGACTATTTTTTATTATTTAATCGTTAAACATTAAAGAATAAACAACGGAAATAAAATTCAAAAACAAACAAAACACACGCGTTGCATTTCAATTTCTTCGTAGTGATTTAATTTTTTTTCATAGTAGAAAACAATTTAAAAAATCTTGAATTTATTTTTTACAATATAGAATTTATAGATTTTTGATTTTTTACATAATTTTTACATATTATTGTATTATTATTATTATTTTTATTTTATTATTTTTTGTATATACGAAATATTAAATCTACTGAATTTCAAACTCTTACCACAAAATCGGAAACCATAACGATCTGGGAAATTTACAGTTTGACCTATCTCCTCTCAAAACGAATTGAATGAGGATTGAATTGATGTGACTTGAATGATTATTGACAAAGTTTATCTCCCCGTGTATTTTCGATATGTATATCGAAATTTTATTTTACTTTTATTTTTCATAAATAAAATAGATGTGTGATATATACATTTCATATGTATTGTACAAAATATTGGTATTGTGACAGCTAAAAATATAATATTAACTATATTTGAAGTATATTAATCCGCAGTTAATTATAATTAAAAATATAATAGTATCATACATGCGACAATATTAATCTCTTGAGAACAAGTGATTTATGCAAATGTCATTAATGTAACCTTCATATTATAATTATGTTAATAATATTGCATATAAATACATATTAATGATGATATTAACAACATATTATATAATATGGTATTGAAAAAATACAAAAATATTGTTTTTACTATTATTATTATTATTATTATTATTATTATTATTATTATTATTATTATTATTTTGAAATGCACAATTTTATCTGAAAATTAAGGTCACATTCTGGCTGACCTTTAAAATATGAATTGAAGTAATGAAGTATAGTGCAATAATTTTATGTACTTTAAAATGACAATATCAATAGACGTTTTATTACTTACTAAATTGATTCTTTTTGTAAAAATGTATTTCTATATGACGAAGAATAATATTTCGTTATATAAAAATAATAACTGGGCTTATGGGGTATAGAGTTTAAAAATAAAAATAATATTGACCTTAGTGCATATTCTTCTTAAAAAGGAGTGCATATATGTAAATTTAATTATCTGTACCAGATTAACGTTAAGATATCTTTATTATTGATTTTGCTTCTTTATTATAATCATATATGTTTATGCAAGAAATTTTTAAAATTTCTGTATTGATTTTACACTGGAAAAAATGATTATAAACAGCAATAATAATAATGATAGAAATACTAATTTATATTATCTTCAATATATAACTAAATAGATAGTGATATGTTTAGTTTGAGAGGACACGCATTATATTTTTTTTCGCTCTTCAGAAAGAATAATAATTTTGATTCCATAAATAATTGAATTATTATATTGTTGAAAATACCTCGAGACTATTATCACAGGTTAATTGCAGCTGCTTTTGCAAGGCTTAATTTCCAACTTGAATTCAAATAAAGCCTTTATCTATAAAACGCTTGAATTAATTCAAGGGATCCAAAATTGTTAGGATTTCTCGATGAGGTTTACACATTTGTATTTACACGTCCAATACGAGGTTTAGGTTGACTTCAAACAAACGACATTCACTTCACTATATTACATTATTGGTTATACACTGTTTCTCTAGCGTATACGTGTGTGTGTGTAAAATATCTTTGTAGATTTCCAGGCTCAAGCACAAACATCTCGTTTATTCGCGTCTTCTACCAAAATTTCCAAGCGTCAAATATAGTTCCCAATATTCCAACGATGTTTCATGTTTGAAACACATTTTGTATGTATTTTCACTTATGTGTTAAAATCTATTTGATGATAATTTCGCGAAGGAATTTCTGTCATGGAATTCACGTAATGGGAACAATTACTGTATAATTAATTTGAAATTGAATTATATTGTGAAGCATTTTCGAATACGAGGCTCGGTAAGAAAAACACGACTGTCCGACTGATGTGGCATTGCTTCGGAGTGAGTACACATGGGGCGAGTCCCGCTTGGTGGGCAAACAGCTGCCTATCCCCACTTTAGGACCCCACCATGGTGAAATACTTGTTGTATTATAGTACTCAGTGGTACCCAGTAGATCAGTTAAGTCCCTCCAGAGTATCCGAGGTTTTGACCGTGACTTTCGGTCTTCCTTCCAATTTCATTTGTCGGGTGTCTTTTAATGCTTAAGGTGCATTATTCGCATTCCATAGGGTTCCTTCTTGGAAATGCGTTACTGTTTTTATAAATACTACAATATATACATATACGAAACTCTACGGACTGAGATTTGAACAAGTTGTTAAAATATTGGCCTTGACAGACAAGGTTGTTCTGATATTGGACGTTCAACTTGCGGTTTTTCATATAAGATTTGACTCCTCGAATGTCTGTTAGTCACGTGTTATTGCCGAAGGGGGACCCATAAAGGCGGAGATGAGGCGTCACTGATATGTAAATCTCGCGTATAAACCAGTCATTGACATTTTCATCGAAAATTATTTAAAATTGTATAACACACGATGAATAAATTTTATGCCGATAACTTCTAGACAAATAAAACAATTAAGGTTTAGAACTTTTTGTTATTTTTCCATTAAGATACATAGTGATCATCAGCTTAATGAAAAATTCTAGTCACACTCTAGTCCTCTTTAATAAAGCCAAATTCCAATTTCTCCCCATTATAAAAAAATATCAATGTCAGATTTGAATTTTATTTTATTTTGCTTTTGATTTCGAATCCACAGAAAACTGTAATTTAATAGTCCGTGTACAATTTAATTGTTCAATATTATATCAGGAATGAAAAAACAATACGGTTTTATTTAACGAAAAACAAAATTTTCGAAAGTGGAATGCGGATAATAAAATTGGAATTAAAATAGGTCTCTGTATTTGAGCACTTGAAATATATTGTGTGCCATCGATTTTTTACAGTGGAGTTATATATTAGGTCTGTCGAACAAAATTATTTTACACAAATCTCTGTTTTTTTTTTTACTGACGAGTAATGAATTAGATCGTAAACCCTTCTTTGGTCGGTACATATTTCACTTTTAAATGTGAAATTCAGTGTAAATTTTTTTATTAACCTTTTTATTTTTTCCGTTTTATTGAAAAATTTCCATTGCAAATGAAATATACATATTGAATAGATATTTTCTAATTTAGACATTAAAAGGAACATTATTTTATTTTGTATGACACAAATTTTTTTTATGTCATAACATAAAATTATTTTCTGAATTTATTATTATATTTAATATTTTTAATTTATATATAATTATGTATATAGATTTTGAAAGGAATAATTTCAATATAATTTTAATGAAATATTTGAAAGATATAAAATTATTTTCTATAAATTTATTATATATAATATTTTTAATTTATGTATAATAAATTTTAAAGGAGTAATATAAATATATTTTTTTAATTTGCTACTAGAATACTTTATGTTTCATATAGTATGTGTTAGATTTTATTTTCCGGACCTGAAGTAGTATAAAGACAGAAAAGTTCTCTTCTTTATTGTACTTCTGTGTACGTCGGGTTGCAGACAGGTCTTATGGTGTTTCAAGAAGTTGTATACAGTCCAATATTCGAGTTTTTATATTTATATTTTATATTTATCAAGATTTAATTAAAAATCCGTTTGGGTAAAAATTAGCAACTTGGAAAACCTAAATAGCAATTTAAATTTAAATTTAACATCAGAATTCGATACCGCAATTTTGCCATTTTTATCACATGAGATCATGGAAGAAATTTTGAATAAAAATGAAAAACGGATTAAATTGAAGAAATTCTATAGTCATAGATCGATATTTGACCGTTTTGTTGAAAATGGAAAAAGTTTTCTGGGAAATATTTCGTATTATTGAATTATTCAATTAATGCTCTTTTTGAATAATACATATATGTAATTGAATATTGAAAATAGAATTTTTTCCATCGATCGTAATTTATTCGAGTGGAAAATAGAATTTGAAATCAACTCGAGAAACTGTGTGTATCACGTTATTCCCAGGTTATCCAATTAGGCCACAACATCTCTTAGAATTGAAGTGTCAGTCGATAGTGCACTATCAGCAATGGTTATATACATATTCAAAGTTCGTGAATACATATATATACCTGTCCGCAGAGAATTTCGTCATGTGATGATTATAACACTTGTACATGACTGTCGAAACTGTATATCCACTTTGTTTCAAGTGCATCAAGTTTTGGGTACTTACGAGTTTTGGCAAACGTTATACATGTAATTAGAAATTTCCCCATTTCCGCCAGTGACATGTAATTTCAGACAAGTCTCAAATATAATTTCTTGGTAAAAGAAATTGATTTCGTATATTAAAATAGATTATTGTCCCGTAATTGGAAAATATATATTGAATCTTTCAATCTCCCAAGAGAAGTTAAGGAGAATTTTTTATATAGTTCATGTGGCTTTACGATCGTCCTGACGTGATCGGTCAACAAATTTTTGCTAAACTCTCACTACCATTTTTTTATTAGAATTTCATTGAGGGCGTAAGTAAAAATAAAATGTCATTAATGATGGTAGAAAATATTTTTGAATGTTTTTCTGTTCAAAATGGAAAAAAGGGTTTTTGGTTCAATTTTGTATAGTATTAATTCTGTTTTTCATTTTTGATGAATAATTTATCGTATAAAAATATTGAGTAATAAGGAGGCATTCTAATGTATACCTTAGTTCGTCAAAGAACGTAATTAGTGAACTTGCTTATGAAAGTTAGGTTTTCTAGAATATTCTGCACAGAATTTTCTCATCTATAAAACCCACCTTCAAACTTCCACTTCATTTTCCAATTACACAACACCTTCTGTATACACAATTTTCTCAGTCTAAAAATTTCATTAAGACGTTGATTGCCATAATTGTTTTAAATTTACAAGATTTCTGCATTAATTAACAGTTTTTAATTAATACTTTCACTTTTAGTTTGTTTATGTAAGAAAATGTTCTATCTTTGTCCATAAATAGCATTCATATTAGGCTCTGATATTCATATTCTCCGAAGAAATAGTGCTAAACATAAAATTGAAAACATAATTGGAACACTTTTATATGTAGCAAACTTGATTTCTGGTTGCCAATTTAATATTCATTTTTCGTTTGTAGATGAAGCTTTTTTCCGATTCACTGTGAACTATTCTATGCTTAGAAATGTTCTACTTTCTTTCTTGATCCAACACGTTTTATATTAGCGTG
Organism: Leptopilina clavipes; assembly: GCA_001855655.1. Taxonomy (NCBI): domain Eukaryota; kingdom Metazoa; phylum Arthropoda; class Insecta; order Hymenoptera; family Figitidae; genus Leptopilina; species Leptopilina clavipes. Next base: position 13,804 of record JUFY01033285.1, read on the forward strand.
ATATATTCCTCTCTAGATTCTCAAAAGTTTAAAATAATGAGAAAGGAAAGTTTGATTTGTGACTCTTTAAAATTCTAATTCGTTCTTTAAAATACTTGTCTGCTTGAGGAATTGTAAGTTCACAATTGCCCCCATTTGGAAAGTATTAGGGGTAATTAAACAATTTTGATACCCGAAAAAGGCGTATATTATTTAACACCAGACATTATTTTGAGTAGTTTTGAAAAATTTTAACACCTATGATGGAAAGCAATCCCTACAATGTATAATAGGTACGTCAGAGGTTTTATGAGATTTCTTGGAAGATTTTTAAAAGACATTTTATCTCACAGAGTGGTAGTGCTTGTAGAATAATGTATTTTCCTTTAGTATATATATAGATATCAGCGCTGAACTTCCATTTCGTTCATATACTTATAGCGCATGTTTCCGTGTCCATTGTTCGTTGTTATGAAATTTCACACGTGAAATACGTATAAGATACGTCAAATGTAACGTAAATAACATCATCATCATTTCTTTGTTCTTTCATCTTTATATAGTTTTGTGATTTATACCCTAAAAATTTCAATGGATTAAAATAAACTTGATTCTCAAATGAATTTAATTTAAACAAAACTTGTTTAAATTACGGACAATTAGTGATGAAATGAAAAGCAATTGCACAAAATAAATTATTTCTCTACGTTTGCATATGGTAATTAGGTTCATTAATTAGTTAAAATTGGCACGTAATTATATAGTAACGGACTAATTGCCATTGTTGCTATAAACACTGTAGCAAATTTAACAGTTGTAGAAGAAATTTAAAAAAAAGTATCACGCGAATTTTGCATAATTTTGCTACTTTCGATTAATGTAGTTTTCACATTTTTCCATTTCATCCAAAAATAAAAGTTTTCACTGAATAATTAGAAACGCATTCCTAATGGGAATTTAAATAAATATAATTAATACGTAACATTTTTGTCCCACTTAGCACTGATACACTTAATTACTCGATTAAGTAATAAATAATTATTTATTATTGGAATATAATGTATAAAATTGAACAACATCTTGGTTGATGTCGCGCGCAAATTATTGATAATGTCCCAGAATTTAGTCCTTTCGTGAATTTATTGGATCAATTAACAGATGAATGTTTCAAATGACATGCTCGAACCCTATCAGAGCATATGACCTGGAGTGTTGCTGGAATCTGCATAGTCGCGATTCCCTCTATTTCAATGAATGCTCATCGACCAAGTTCGCAGAGAGTATTCTGTGGTCTTTGACATATATACCGGTACCGAATTCTGTACCACTTGCAAGCGCAAGTTATATTATAGTACATATTATTATAATCATATTTCTATCAGCGATGTTGAAATTAGCTTTATTTGTATACATTTTGTAAAATATCTCTCGTTTATATGTCAATTGGATGATAACTGATATACCTATAAATGCAAATAAGCGTTAAAATATTTCTAAAATTATATTTCATACGACTTCTTTTGTGTCATGTTAATAGTTTTACAAAAAATTTTAAGCGAAATTTAATAATGTACTGGCTGGTAATATATTTTTTTTATTTTTTAGATTCTAAAATCGTCTAGTACTAAGAGAAACATTACTCTTTGATGTATAATAATTAAACTTTGCCCGAGAACAATAACTTTCTTCTATAAATTTAAAGCACTTTTGATGTTAAACTTGTTCCTTTCATGTAAAAAAGTTAAAACATGTCAAAAGTTTTCAATTTCGAAAACTCTAGAAAGGAATTATTATTTTCCTACTGATATAAAAAATTATTTAACTGTTATAATAATAATACAATTATAATAATACATAATTTTAATGTAGAATTTCAAATAAGAGAATAATTGATAATTTTTTCAATTTCAGATTGATCGGAAGAAATGAAAACTTATTCAACAAATAGCTGGGTGGATCAAAGAAAATGGTAAAGGATTAATTGGATTACTGTGAGTTATTAATTTTATCTTTTAACTGAATTTATACTATTTATAATCCCTACTGTATTTTCATACCAATTCATATCAGTTTATTAGAAATTCCGTTCTTTATTTGTTATACATACTACAAAAATCTTGATAAGAATTAACAGGAAATATCCTAATTTTTGCCCATGAAATTCCCAATAAGAAATATAGTGGACAGTCATCTGTCGCATTGATTTTTCAATACGTGGTTAGAAATATTATTTTTCTAGTAAATTTTCAAATAATATACCATCTTTGAAATTGCCAAGTATTTTCCATCATGTACCAATTTATCCAATTTGAAGGAAAAAAATAAAACGTGACTAATGATGTGATGAAGCGAATTTTACCTTGACATTTGATTTGATTCAAGGGTCATTGAATTTTTCCCCGAAGCGTCATATATTTTGTATATATATATTCTTTTTATCTTTGTCCTGAATTATTTCAATATGCTAGTAATCACAAATGATGGAGGTGAATCGCCTCTATATACCATTAACTCAAGAGTTGACCAACATGCATATACACAGGCAGATATAGGATCGATTACTTTGAATATTTTATCAATTTCGATTGGTAAAGGGCTAAGAACTTTGCAATACAATATATTATGATAAATCAGTGAAACTATTTTAACAAATAGAAAACTTTCCCATAAAGCTTATTACCGTTTACCCTCTTTAAATACTAGATTACGCGATTAAAATTTCAAATTGCATACAAAATTATAGCAAATTTTGGTAATAGAAACGAAAAAGAGTGTTTTCTTCCCTTTTTTTAAATTTTACAACAATTTATTGAAATTTTCAATTATTAAGAAATGTGACAGTCGTGATAATTCATGGAAAAATGGCAATTGTATGCATGTGGGTGATTAACCAGCTCTCATTATTGAATCGATAGTTATTTTTGCGTCGATCTGATGAGAAACTTGTACAGTTTGTAATAATTTCCAAGTAGAATAATATATTCTAGTGTGACCAACCCCCATAAATGCTGTTGCGTAGGTGTGGCAGACTGTATATATACAATCGCACTCTTCTAGCCTTTAATAACTTCGTAACTTCATTTATGACCACATTTCATATACATATCGTGCACATGATGCTAATTAATTTCAAGGCTCGCGCATCTGTGCGGCATAATTTTCATCATGGCATTTTATATATACACACACGTGAAAATCAGTCATGACAAATATCATTTGAATTCTCAATCTTATGTGCTAATAAATAACAAAATCAAAATAATCAATCGATCTACATTTTAGTTTGAAAATTATTAAACGCTTTTAAATTCAGATTCGTTAAAACAAGTTAAAATTGATCAAAAAAATCAGATGTATCATCGAAAAATGGAGATATTTTTTTTAGAAAGTGGAAAGTTATTGCAAAATTGAATCAAGAAAATTTGTTTTCCCTGTATGTGAAGACGTTCTTCTTGTCTTCACGTTGTGCTATCCATTATAATCTGTCAGAAGAAAATGTTTTCAAAGTTTTTTCTTTTACCTTTCTACCCGCGTTCCTCTCTTGATGTAATAAAGGTGAAATCATCCATTTTAAAGGAAAAACCAGGATTATTTTTTATCTTCATTAGAACTTGCACTTTTTTTTTAAATTGTCCAGTAGGGATTTTTTAAATTTCTCATTTTTTATCAGATTCTTTGACACCTTTTCTTTCTACCGCGATGTCTCACATACGACGACACTCGTGACACATAATCTTACAGGTGATAAAACATTTACCACGAAAGCACTAATTGTTGTGAGAAGATACTTTTTTCCATTCTGTCAGTTTTCTTTGCTAGTTTATTGAAATATTTTTTACCAAAATCAAAAAATTACGCCTTGTGTAATTTTTATATTGCGTTTCTTTAGAGAATTGTTTGTTGAAGGGAAGTATTATTTTTGATAATAAATTGTTTGATCAGTTATTGGGAAACGTGGTTCATTGTCCTTTTGATGAAGTTCACTGCACATGTTGTACTGTTTTTTATAAATGGTATTTTCCTTTATTTTTACGCCGCGATTTAGGAAGAAGTGATCTCAAGTGAAGATATTGCGAAAATTTAATAAATAGCGCTAAACGATGTGCAATTTCATTTTGAAAAGATCCTTTCTAATGGACGGAAGCACAGTGACTGAAGACTTGTAACAGCTGTGCTATGGCATAGGCACCAGGGCATGACAGAGGTATATAGTGGCAGGTGAGCATGAATTTCGTTAAATTCAGGGCCGTATATTAACTGTTATGATGTAAATTCACCCACAATGGGGAGAGAATTTCACACTCGTTTTAGTATCACGTCCCTTAAATAACTGCTGCAATGAGATGGATTTACTATATATATGGACTTTTTACTTCCAATCTTTGGAAACGTGCATGTATCAATTTCCTATCAGGTGAAATTCTATATATTTCACCCGATCGCTGCTTCACTTTTCAGGTCAACACATTTTACCCTCCGTTATTTCCTCAGGGATTTCTCTAAAATTCTACATGACATTTTTTCAAAATCATCCAGTAGTAATTTTATCCTGGAAAATACAGATGCCTCTTTTGATAATTTGATAGAAAAAAGAAAATTCAGTGTCGAATTTTCTTTTTCGGAAAAAAGTTATTTGGAGCATAAGGACAGGGTTGATTTTATATAGTTCGGAAATGCTTTGGAAATTAATTCTGAATTCACTTTCTCTTTTGGAAAATTTATTATTCTAGAATTGTTGTCTATGTCAAGTGTACACAACTTTACTTTTGGGTATGTTCAGGTGTATTGTCCTTTAGTTAGTATTTGTCTTAACACGTGGTTCGACTAGTGGAGGTCAGGTAAAAAGGAACACCTGCTTTGCATTCATCTCAATACGCATATACCTGATGGTATTATGTGACCTTTCTGTTTTCGATGTAATGGACATTTCTCACAAACTTGACAGTTGATGAAATATTATAAATAATTGTTATAATTATTATTAATAAATATAAAATGTATATAAAAATCGAAAAAAATATTTACATTTTTTGAATTTTTTGGTAAAAATTAATCTGTGGGTTTCTTTTCCAATTATTCATATGGTTTGTTAAATTAGAAAATTGTTTCTTTTTATATATGATGAAATATATAGTTTTTTCTTTTGTATTTTTGATTCAGTTCACCCTCTATATTCCAAGTGTGTGACAGGTGCCGCCCCTTTCTCACAATATAATATATATTCTGCTTGAAGACAGGAAGAAGGGTTCTCTGACTAAATATTTCCCATATAAGAAATGCTCCTTTTACTGTAAATTGCTTGTATACATATTTCATATATGTGCGATGAAAATGAATATTTAGTGTTTTTTTTTCTCCGTTAAGAATAACATTAACATAAGTATAAAAATCCCGATTTAAATTTTATTATCAATTAAATGGGCATATTATTAATTTTTTAACAACAAATGTGAATTGTAAAATTTAACATGTAAATTTACAATAATTTACAAATAAATTTACATTTTACACACGAATAAAACAAAAGCCCAAAATGTCTATAGAATTTCTGATTTTCTGCGTATGCCCGATTATAATTTTTATTAATTCTATAGTCAATTTTACTATTTCCAAAGTAAATTGGGTTTAACAATTGTAAATAAATGAATAAATAAATGTAATTCGACAAGAATATAAATAATTAAACAGATAATGGAATCAGAATACACTGTCAATATGACACATGCAAGCTTTGAAAATATACGTTGAATAAATTTTATTCCGACAAGGCAGACATAAATAGGGCCGGAAGTTCCGACATTATTTAAGTCTATACACATATGTGTGTTTGTCTGTGTTTTTTTGTATATATATGGCGCAAGTACATGTACAGAACAGTTTTCATGTATGCAGCAGTACGTTAAGCCGGTTTTCAATCCGAATTTCCGTCCAACATTGCATCCCTTCATTTTTTTTTCTTTTCACTACATACGTATAATATATCTGTGCGAAAAATATATCATTTGTATAGTGGAGGCATCTGAGCGTAACAATCTTGCGCGAATCCTCGTTAAAAAATATAATAAGTGACTTGACGCTATATGGTCATTGCGTAAGGTACTTTTTTTTCTTTTTAGGAGAAAATTGCGATAATGATAACATCATTCAAGAAAAAGGTTGAATGTATACCTTTTAAATGGGGGATGTCATTTTAACTATGAAGAAATATTATACCCTTCTTTTTTTTATTTATAGAAGGATATATATATATATATATATATATATATATATATGTATGGTGAAAAAAGCTTTATGATTTTGAAGATGTATCACTTTCATCAGTCTTTTTATATATATATATAAAGGTATAATTTTTAGTTCATGAAGCAAGGAAATGTTGTGTGAGAAGTTTTATATTTTTCGGCAAATACAAAAAGTTTATTTTCTTTCTATATTTCATTTTGTGAATGATCATTCTGGTTTGGCATAATCAATCAATTTCTTTCAGTTTTTTAAAAGAAACTATTTCTTATAATTTCTGTCACATTATTGTGACAATATTGTAAATTTATTATAGATAAGTAAATTATTATTGAGAATGATGGTTCGCATTTTTTAGATAAGAAAAGAAAAAAAGGGAGAATTTTTTTTTGATATTTGTGGTATCAAACTTTTTATGATCAGGTCAACAAAAATAAAAGCGAGATAAAATATCTACAATTTTCAAAAATAATCAAGTTGTACCTACATTTAAATATTAGTTGGGGCAATTAAAATTTTGGATAATTGAAATTTGATTTAGGCAATCAAACATGTGGTTGCACAAATAATCATCAAGTGCTTTGTTTTGTTGAAGGTTTAAAGATGTTTTTTTTGTTGAAAGTAAGTACCCATATTTTTCTTATGAGAGCCATGAGGATTTATGCCACAAATCCTTCTTATATTTTTTTTCATCACAACGTAAAGCAGGATGACCTGAATTTTATGGTTTTTTATATATAACTTTTGCACTCTTTTCACCTCTTCATACAGTTTTAAAAACAAGTACCAGATTATCAAACTTCCGGCCCTTGTGCGGAAATTCTCGTATCATAATATGGAGAGAAATTTCTCTATATATTAAAAATTACTCTGCTACTGTAATTATAATGACAAAATAGAAAAAGCTTTTGCAAAAAATATTCTTCCTCGTGAAAGAAAAAATTATTTTGAAAAAAAGAAGTAAAAAAATTTATTCAATATGCCTATTGAAACAAAGTCAATAAAACATTACTATCTTTGTTGAAAGTTGCGTATAATTTAGATCGCGATTTTAATTAAAGCAAATTTTTTATTATCATGTAAAGCACGATAATAATTTTTAATTGTCGCCATAAACCCCTGCAAAGTATAAAACGTTCTATTGTGGTACTAATGCATGCGAATAAAAATAAAATTTGAGGATCATGTATTTCGGTAGTGTCCTAATACTCAAAAATAATATTGGTTGACCCTCTACTGCCATATATGAATTTGCATAATCAAGTTACGTAACTCCAAGGTAGTGATGCATATCTCGACTTTGAGGATTTGTTCGATTAATGCCCTCATTTACTCAACATGTATATTCATTATCCACTGATGGAAAAAGCAATTATTTAAAAATTGATTGAGTAATTTTCATAAATTTACAATCTCGAGATATTTTAATTATTTATCATATTATCTATCTACATACAATAGATATAATTCATAATTTCTCCTCCTTGAGTATAATTAACCATCTTCTTTTGAATGTTTTGTATATAAACGTTCTTTTAAAACAAGAGAAAAAGTCCCTTTTTTTAGAAATAAAAAAAATCACTTTTATATTTGATTCGAGGAAAAGTTCTCTAACGATGTACATTCAAACTTTCACTTTTATTTAGAGAGCGGTGTATAACTTCTATTTAGGTCGTTTCGAACGAATAGAATGTATATAGTACATGACCTACGATATAAACATCAGCCACTGAATGAATCCTTTTCTTTCATACATATAGTTTGAAATATCAAAATTGGAAAATTATTCGACAATTTTTCAAATCAATTTTGAAATTATTTGTTTTTTACCTGTTGAAAATTTTTAAATCAATTTCTTGTTCATACTATTTGTTAATTGTTTTTAGAAATTCAATTTTCAAATATTTATAACGTAATTAAAAAAAATCTGTGTCCAATTTCACTAATTAGAATCAAGATTGCGAAAATCGCCTCTAGAATTTCTTGTATAATAAGAGTACCCTTATTTCGAGAAAGAAAGGTTCTTTTAATTAAAACTTGCAGAAATTCTCAAAAGTTGATTTTTTTTTTGCATTTACTATTGAAATCGTGAAACTTTTCTTTAGAGGTACAATTTCGTTTGATTTAAAAATTGTGTCACTGAAAATCAGGGGAATTTTTACTGATTTTTTTTTTTAAATATAGTAAATATTTTATTTTTGGTTAGATCTGTTAAAATTTGTGTCCAATATATATCCAATGATTTCTTTTTTTTTTTTTGAGTATAGAAAAATTCAGTTTCCGTTTCTTTCGCTTTTAAATTGAAAATGTAGCTTTCAAAATTCGATTAAAGTCCTTCTTTCTAGCGGATATATATATGTATACATTTCTATATGGCAGATCACAGAAGCGCTTCTTTATATAAAATGTCTTGCACTGCACATGCGGAAACCGGTTTTTCGTAAAACGATTTGGAGACTTGCATTGCACTCAACCAATGTTTAAGGGATCTTGTCCACTCCTCAAATCTTGAAAGCTTTAAAGAATCTTCACAATGACTCCTCGAATCATTCTCTCTAAGCTCATATCCCATAATGAGATCAGTGATTATACATCAGTGCATTCATTTATTACTTTTACTGAATCCCCTAGTTCGAAATCTGGAAATTTTTCCCTTGGAAAATCATACCTAAAAATTTAATGAATCAAAAATTATCGCAATAATATTTTACTGCTGATTTAGAGTAAATGGAATTTTTAGGTTTAGTTTTATGGTAGTTTTAATCCACATAGTAAATGTTAGTTTACTATATATAGAAAAAATTGTTATTATAGTTTCGTATCCAATAATGATTCCAATTGATGGCTTTCAGTTACCAAATAAATAAGTTTTGTTCAATATATAATCCTGTAGGAAATATTTGTGGGTAGTTTCGAATAGTTTAAATTGATTGTCATATATAGTTTCCTATTAGTTATTCCAAACGAAATTCAATTAACTCTCTACAAGATTAAAATTCATTTAATTAGCAATCATTAAAAGTTACTGGCAATATTGATTATAGACAATTTACTTGCGAGTAAATGATTTATTAATTTATTTGTTTGATTTAATTCCAAGTTTATTTTTGACGAAAACTTTTTTATATATATTGTCATTAAGAGGAAAAATCGGAATTGAGATTGTGAAAAATTTGTTCTGCATAAGATTGTTGGGATTCATTGTTTAGACTATAGTTGAATCATCTCTCTTGGTACTGATGATCAAGACATGAATATTAAATACTCTTCTTGGAATCATATATTAATAACTTGCATAAGTTTTATTTTCCGTATATTTATTGCGTCATAAAGTGCCTCATAGTTTATAACTTTTTCGTTTTTTTTTATTATTTAAGAAGAATTAAATTAGAACTTTTCTCAAGTTATAAAGATCTATTATAATCCCAGCATCTAAAGTCGGAGGTAACTTTTCAAAGAATTTCTACTTCTTTTAATGAAATTGGAATTTACTCTTTTCAAAGGGTCAAATATGCACCTAATATATAAAGGTGTGAAATAAAATATTTAATCAGTGAAATAATTATTTTATATGTATAATAATTTAATAGTTAAATTATTTATTGTTATTTATATCTTTATTTAATTATAGAAATTTAGTTTTCAATGAACGTAAAATTTTCTAACTCTAAAATTATTTAAAAGTAAAACGTTTCTTGGAGATGAATTTGAAGAATGCAGTGTTGGGAGTTGGTGTATAGTGGACTGATAAAAAAGGAGTAAATAAAACCACGGTTTGGGTAGGCGTCCGAAAGAGAAGGTATATATAATATATGTTTCAGGATTGAAAGGACAACGTTCCTATACTATTATATATAGTAGTGAAAAATCCACTCACTAAATTTAAGACCATTAGGATAATTAATAGATTATAAAATTCACATCACCTTTTTCAGATAGGTTTTGACATTCTCGAATAGTATTCACTGCATTGTTTTACACTATAATTGATACATTTTTCATATATTAAAATATAAAATACGAACAGAAATTTTATATTTTGAGCATGTTCATTTTTTATTATCACAGAATTCTTTTTCACACCAAAAGAAACAAACGACACTTGTTTTTTTTTCTTTTTTTTATAAAAAATATAAAATAACTTGACTTGTGTTAACTTTTTGGCTTCTATTTTCAACTTCTTTTTGCTGTCGGTTAAAGTTCGTTTACGTCCGGTTTAATATAATACATATATCTATGGGATCGCGGTACCGATAAGATTGTAGTTAAAATTGATATTCATGAACAATCGTGTTGTTTTATAGTGAACCACTTGGAATTTTTTTTCGAACATTTTTAATATTTGTAAAATTTAGTGTAGACTTTCGTTTGTCTTTTTTTTTGAGATTTTATTTTATTTCTTTTAGTCTATCATTTCATTTAAGGGGATACCGTTCCGACGCGTGGTATCCTCTCACGATTCATGTTACCGACTGAACTGACGAGTAAACAAAGAGCAAAAGATGATTGGCTCGATGTTCACCTGCCGGTGAAATCTCTCCACGAATCACATACATGTACGATAATATTCTCAGGTCTTGAGACTTTAAACGTGAATGTATTCTCACATATTGTAGAAGGCATTTTTTCCCAACATTTGCAATATTCGCGCGAAATATTTTATACTTGCCGGTGAGGAAATATTTGTTTAAATATAAAATGGAAAAAATATTCATTTGGTTATGAAGAAAATTTAGACTCAAAGTTTAAGCGAAATATTGTACTTGAATGTTTCGGCAATATTGCGGTGCGAATTTTTATGTAATGTTGAGTCAATATTGCCTCATTGCCTAAAATTTGCCCATACAATATAGTTAAATAATTAGTTAAAAGTAATTGCACCTGGAATAGAAAATTTCTAAATTACGGATTAAAAGTTTGTTTGCCGAAATTATGGTAACATTGAGACAATGTTGGCAATATTTCTGTGAGGAAATATTAATACAGTAGTAGTAATAATTAATGCTAATGAAACAAAAATAGTAAAATATTTTATTCAGTTTTTATAATATGAAGTTAATTAACAATAATTATATTTACTGTATTAAAAACGAGCATAATATTTAAGTAGAAAATTGATTTCAGCGAATTAAAAATTTTAGAGTTTACAATCAAGTCCTTTTTTAAGCGTGGATGCATTACGGGTTGCGAATTTTAAGGGGAAATCACTGTAGTGAATAATTGTTATTCACTGTAGTGAATAATTATTCACATTTTTTTTCGTATTACTTTTTTATTATTATTTATTGTAATTAATATAGTATTATAAACACTATTTGAAGGAAGAGTTTTATGAGAAACATTTTTGCAAATAATCATAAAAATTACGATGGTTTATTATTTTTGTTTTTTAACGAATATCGGAAAAATGAAATGAAATCATATTGAAATTTTATCCAACACATGTGCATATACATATAGACAATAGATATACATAATCTGTTTAGATTAAAAACACGCAAAGTGCAATTTAACTTTAAAGCTGGTAAATTTGTACGTTTTCAAAACTTCTAAATGAAAATATTATTCCTAAGAGGATTCTTTCGTTGTGAAAGCAATTTAAATCTTTAGTCCAGAAATATCTATTTCAAAATTTAAACCAAAATCTGAATCTTTTTTCCATTTTATTTAAATCGAAAAAATAAATTTGTCTATCAATAAAAAATCTATATTGGCAAATATTCTCCTTTGTCAATTACTTTTACTGTAATCTTATAAAAAAAACTGTAGAACGAAAGTAGAATAGTAAGAAAAATGCGAGTAAAATAAATTGCCAAATAATGAATATTTATGTTAAGTTTCACGATCTTGTAATTAATATTCACAATTATTAAAGTTGTTCAATCAAGTAGATGATGCTAAGAAGATATATGCTTTGAAAAGTTTTCCAATTTTTCTCCACTGAAGTTTCCCAATCAAAAATAACCCCGATTTGAAATCAAAAGTCTATATTGATACCGGTGTCCCAATTTAAATGTCCTTTCTGTAAAATGAATCCCATTGGTCAACTTGATTATATTCTATTGACTTTGTGTGTGAACTGCGAAGAGTCTTTGATGATTGATTTGGTTTTCCAAAGTTACATGTTACATGAATAAGTTTCATCTCAGGATGTGTCCTTCGGTTAACAGTTCTTCCGCATCATATATTTCAAATTAATAACACGTAGAACTAACTTTATAGCTCAGTAAATTGATATTCCTGTGCGTATAATAGAAATTATTCTCCAATAGGCATTTCTTCGATCGTTGAAACTTTTTTCGCTAATTAATGGAAAAAGTCGCATTTGTTGGAATTTAGGTTTTTCTATTATTTCCATTGTTTAGGAATTAAATTTAGTTAAAGTTCTATTAAATTTTTTCTACTTTTTTACTCTTCATGTAAATATTCTTCCAACCGATTTTTTTATATATTTGTTTTTTTCTCTCATAACTATAAACAATTGAAATAAAATTTTTTTTGTTATTTTTCTTGGGAAAATTTAAATTTAAATAAAAAATTGAAGACATAATTCTTGAAGACTGAAGTTTCATGCTTGTTTTCGGAATTAAAATAGAAGAATGCATGAGGGTGAAAAGAAGGGGATATATAGGGTATGAAGGCTTACACGAGAGTGTCACGAACCGTGAATATCATAATTTCTAACATTATCCAAACAAGCACACGCGGAGACTTGTAAATTATGAGCAACGAGTAAATATATGTACTAGTCGCACTAATTCGATTGCAGTTGACTTAGACCCGAGGCTTTCGCATCAGTTCGTGCAGTTAATTAATAATTTAGGAAGACCACCTCCAAGCTCTATTTTACACAGCCTGATATACTATAATTAATTTTTTCATTTAAAAAATTCTAAAATGCATTCACGTTTACGTTAATTAAATCGCTCTCTCTTCACATTATATGTATATGCGCAGGAAAATTTATTCTTCTGACACAGAGTAAATTACCTGTACAATTCATTAATCAAAATGAATCTTTGCTGCGAAAAAATATTATTTAAAATGCTCATTTTTTTAATTAAGAGTAAAGGAAATATTTGAGAATTCTTTATTTTGTTCTTTTTTACTTGAAGAGTACACTGGAACCTCAGTTATTGAGACACTCGGAGCAGTTTGGAATTAAACTTTATAATTGGGGTTCGAGTGTAAATTATTATTAATATATTGCTAATTTATAATTTTTATGATTAATGATAATAGTGTTAGTTTATTAATTATTATGTTAAATATTAGTTTATTAATATATTAATATTGACTGTGTTGTTTTAAAATGAAAGGGTTTTCTACAATTTGGCAATAAATTATATTAGGGAATGATGCTCGAATAAATACATATACGTTTAGGAGACATATATATGAGAGTAGGTGAAATTTATTCTCGTGACGTTTCTAATTAAGTGAGCGCAAATTTGAAGCATGATTTAACCTTAAGTTTATCAACGAGTTTAATCATTCCTCCCTTCCGTCAAGCAGGCAAGTATCGTGTAAATCAATTTTATCACACAACCCATCAACTGTACCAAACATTTTACGTTCAAATTACGAGTAAACCCAAACTGGGTCCTTTGCTTAAGCCTTCAAGCAGAGTATGATCTCATAATTAATTAACACTCTTAAACGCATCTCACAGCGATATAACTTTCAAGTTCATTTTACACTTTCCCTGATACACTATATAATATTCCCAAATATTTTGTTGTAATTAATTTTTGTTCTATTTGGTTATAAACATTAAATTAATCAGATTCCGTCGTAATTTCGACGTCATTATGTCAGATTAATGGCTGACTTATACTACTGAATTGCAAAATTGCTCAAAAATTGACAATTTTTCCTGATGACTTAATCCACCTGTTATGTTACTACTGAGAGGAAGATAATTATTTAAATTATTATGTTTGACTAAAGACTGACTTATACTACTGATATTCGAACTTCCTAGTTTTTTAACCGTTTTAGGTATTTTTTAAAAGGAAGACGAAGATTGGAAGTATTAAAATGATTATGTCTGACTGGAGACTGACTTGTACTACTGATATTAAAAATTGGTCGATTTGTCTGACTTAAACGGACTCTTACTATTGAAGCGAAAATTACAAATGATTATGTCTGACTAAAGACTTACTTATTCTACTGAGACGAAGATTTCAAGTCATTATGTCTGACTAAAGACTGACTTGTACCACTGAAACCAAGAATTTAAGTTATTGTCTGACTGCAGATTGACTTATACTACTGATACCAAGATTTCAATTTATTCCGTCTGACTGTAGACTGACTTATACTACTAAGACTAAGATTACAAGTATATTTACAAGTTTTGCATATTTTCCTGACTATGTAAAACTAATCGGAAATCTATTGAAATTTTCAGGAGTCACTTACCGGGGAATAATTCCAAGTTTGTGTTTTTTCTTTTATTTTTTTTTTTAATAAAAATGAAATTTTTTCTGTTTTTTTTTACTGAACGGAAAAGGAGAATTGAATTTTTTCTTACTTACTAATAACTGCTCGGTGGCCCTTGACCCTTCTGCCGATATTAGGTGAAACCAGGCTAAGTCTATCGCTTCGAGCACCCAAAAGTGGACTAGGGCTTCTTCGAGGCGGTGGTGGTGGTACGGGTTCAATAAAAAGTCCATAAGTACTTCCGGTATTTATACCCTGTGTACTTCCGATTCCTCCAATTCCCCCAATCAGACCCCATTCCGCGATACTATCGATAGAACCACTTCTCGGAAGACACGAGCTTGTGCTGCTGCAATCTCGTCTTTAAACACAGGAAACATTTTTTTTTAATTCAGAAATTTATTATATTATCATTATTATTATCGAAATGTTTTTATTCAATATTTAAATTATCAAATACAATTACTACAGTAATTTTTTTTATCGATTTGAAAATTGTATAACTGCTTTTGTAGAAAATTGTATTTAGAAAAAATTTAATTATTTTCTGCAGAGTATTTTCTTATTTTTCTGTATTTTTTTTCTTAGAGAATCTATTTTATCTGCGCGAGGGCTCTTATATATATTTGTCATTTATTAATTTCCTGGTTGCCACATTTCTTTGACCCTTAAATGAACTCCTTGTCAGTTATGTGTCACATTCCGAATTACATTATGTTATAGTAAAAATCCTGAATCAGGGAAATATGATGAGTTAGTTTATTCAGGTGGAAATGACAAAGTCTTGATGATAAAATCTGTCAACTTAGATTTACTCACGAAGAAATGAGTCTTTAAAAAAAAAACCATCGGAATATTCTCTATTCTAATAATTCGATTCTATATTCTGAATTCTATTAACGCAAAAAAAAATTATGTTTGCTAAATTAAAAAAAATTATTTTTTCTTTTCTTTTTATTTTTTAATATATGAATTAATAAGTATAATGGCGTTTGATTTCTGCTTCTTTTTTCAAAAAATATAAATTATGCGAAACAGGTTTGACACAATTTTTTTTTATTAAAACCATTTTTCTGCAATGAATTGCATGATGAAGGAGCATTTGCGCTGCTATCGTTTAAGCGAATAATCATATAAATTAGTTATGATTCACGTTAACGATAAAAAAATTTGCTCCTAATTATTTCTATTTACAAGTTTTTTATCTTTATAATATATGAATAATTACATGGAATTGTTTCTGAATGTTTATAAATAAAAAAAATATATATAATTGTATATATTTTAATTATGCAATAATCATAGGCATGATAATAATACATTTAGTATTTTTTAATTTTTGCTAGATTTATATTTTTTGATTATTTATTTTATAAGTTTGTTTCTAATAATAAATAAAGAAAATTTACTAATATAGTAAATTTTATTTACAAACATTTTGAAGCAATCGGGTGAATCTTTATTAACTTGGCATTTCTCGAAATTAAGATTGAAACTATGAAACGAGAAGCAATTTAAAGAAGTAAATCTCAGTTCTTCGTGGAAATTCTAAAGGCTTCTATGGAAAACGGAAATGACTTTAGGACGCCCGGGATCATTTATCGTGAAGCACCATTTCCGGTTTACATCCATTTTGCCTTAAAGTCCATACGTGTTTATGACTTTCGTCGCTTTCTTTCTATATATTCTTAAATAAATATATAAAAAGGCCCCAATTCTCTTTTTTATAGAAAATGTATATAAAATTTTTAGAAAAATATAGGTAATACAAAAATATTGTTATGTGAAAAGATAATACGGAAAATGTATAAAAAAGCGTTCACAAAAGGGGTGTGAGATTTCCATTATATTGCAATTTGAACTCTTCACAAAAGCATTGTTGTCTTTACTTTAACCAGTAGAGCCGTCTTATTCTGCTTATTTTTCCTCTTATTTTTCTCCACGACAGTTTTTCTCGCAGATCGTTTCTTTCATCGGATTTCAGTATCCGACTTAACGATAGGGACACGTTAAGAACCTTTGCTGGATAAGTGCGAAAGCTATATATAGGAAAAAATTGACGATCTAACATACATATATATACGCTCGAAAAAAGCTATCCTAAACTTTTTTTTTATATAAAAATCGTTTCGTGAAATGATTTCAAAATAGTACATGACATGTGGAAATTTTTCTAATTTAAAAGAGACGAAAGTGTTATTTCTTCAAATTGCTTCGCATTTTTACAAATAATAATTTCTATTTATTTTGTTTCTAACTTTAATTAAGGGGGCTTTATTTTCAATTGCAGTATTTTTTTAATTTCTTTTTTCAAGAGACAAAATCAGTTCTTAATTAGCAACTTATTTGTATAACTAATTAAAATTTATTTTCTTTTTTTATCATAAATGAGGGATTCGTAGTTATGAAAGAAATTCATTTTAGAAAATGTTTAAAATATATACAAATATGTGAAATATATGCGGCAGTGTATCTGAACTTAGTAATTTGGAGATGGTTCTTAATCTTATCAAATTATCTTCTTCTGACGTCTTCTTAAATGGGATTATTTACCTAAGAAGTGCAAAGTCACTTTTGTCTAGAACGATTATTTAATTTCAAAAAGAGCAATAAATGTCGAGAATCTCATAAAAATAAAAGCATTGCTATTAGATTTCTCATCTCTTCTATAAATGGAGTTTTCTATCCTGTTCGGATAAAATTTCACATTCGATAATAATCCCCCCAAAAAAATC
The DNA here is from genome assembly GCA_001855655.1 of Leptopilina clavipes. Classification (NCBI taxonomy): domain Eukaryota; kingdom Metazoa; phylum Arthropoda; class Insecta; order Hymenoptera; family Figitidae; genus Leptopilina; species Leptopilina clavipes. Next base: position 31,206 of record JUFY01033285.1, read on the forward strand.
TATTTTTCTTTATTTCTTTACATTTGATATAAAAATTATTACACAATATTTAATTATAACTATAAAGTTTGTTATATTTCCCATGCACAAAGTATTTTTTTCCCTTTTTGCAATATATTTTATTTATAATTTACATATTATAAAATTAAAAAGAATCCAGCGAATTAAATTTGAGAAAATAATTATATAAGTACAAAGACTTTACTAATAAACATTTAATTAAAAATATTAATATTAAAATAGTGATATTGCCTTTTTTACAATATTTTATAAATTTATGTTTAACTTGTTAAAAATGATATATTACGCAATTGTAATAATTTTACGATTAAAAGTAAATTGTCTCTAGTTGTATATGATATACATGAATGGCAATACTTGCTGCATATTCATGTAACATTTATACTATATATCACAAAATTCAACTTCCTCTGACATTTACTGTCGCAAATAAAATTTTAGTAGGTACCTATTTGTATATTGACACTCAATTACCATCTATAATTGGAACAAACAATAATAAAAATATAAATAATGCAATAATAAAAAATATATTTTTATTTATTTTCTGTAAAAAAAAATTTCTATAAAAATATTAAGTATTTTTTATTATTAAATATTAATTAAAATCTGTAAGAATAAATTCTACATTCTTAAAATTAGCGAAATTAGAATATCGTTTTTTCGGTGGGTGATATACATTTGTATGAAACAAAAACTTTTTCTATAATGAAGTAGAATTCAAGGAAAAGTTAGTTTACGCTTTAGTAATCGTCAATTCACGTTTTATACCATTAGATCGAGAGATGCTATTTTTATACGAAAAACACACCCGTTAAAATACCTCTTATTCCTTCTATATAGACCCGTCCATTTGCAAATTAAAGCCTCCCGACTGCAGCGAATCGCATTATACATTCTGAATAAAAAGTTTCTCTCTTTATAACACTCCTAATTCAAGGTTTCTTTATATAAATTTTATCCTATTGATACCGACACCCTTTATTTTCCCTATATTTTTATAAGATTTCCTTCGTGTACATAATTTTTATTTCAAATTTATATAAACTTCTTTCCGTGACTTTAATTCGCGTATTTATTTCTCAATGTACATAAATTTTTATTCTCATCAGAAACAAAAAAGTATTTTGTCATCTCTCTCTCTCTCTCTCTTTTTTTTGTAAAAACGGAAACATGTCTCATTGTTTTTCCTTCTCTCATGAATATTTTTCCACAAAATGCAAATAAATGTAGTTTTTTGTTTTTGAAATACTTTTGAGGGATTTTTCTTTTTTGTTTTGCGCGAAAAAAAAGAAAAGATTATGATGAGATTCTCGTTACCTTTCCCATGAAAGCCTCCGTGGAATGTCATCGGTCGGGATAAAACTGGGTCTTTGATTTAAGAGTCTGGCCAATCGATTTAGCGGCTGAGAACTACTGACACTTGATGTGCTTAATCTTCCACTTCTTGAGGTGTCTTTGAAATGTTCTCTGTTTGACGGTCCTAAATCGGAAACGCGTCGTTCTGCGATAAAAGAAAAGCAAAAAACATTTTTTTAGATACATAATTTTGTTACAGAATTAAAGATAGAATGAATACCACGATTGTTATAGTTAATAATAATAATAATAATAATAATAATAATAATTTAATTACATTGGATCAAATAAAATATCAAAAATTTTTTATCTCATTAAAATAGGTTCTGAACTTGTTAGCTTGATAAAAAATTGTTGAAAATATTGTTGGTGAATCAAAATAAACAATAATTAATTTTGTGGATAGCATAAATAAATTTTATCAATTAATTGTATTAAAAATTTGATCACATTGGATCAAATAAAATATCTAAAATTTGTTATCTCAATGAAATATCTTTTGAACTTGTTAGCTTGATAAAAAATTGTTGAATTGTTGAATGTGTATCATATTTTTTTATGAAATTACGATATAATTATCGTGGAAAATCCATTAAAAAAACTGATACATTTTTCTTTTTGAATAAAGTACGATCTCGTGTTTTATCTTCAATCTCGCGCGGTTTCAAGATAAAAATTATTTTCATTACCATCTTTATATTGTTATGTTTGAAACACAATTTATTTTCCAAGAAAAATTACGTCGCCGATAATAAAAATCATATCAATAAGATATAATATTAGTTTATAATATTCTTATTCTTTTTTTGGTTATAAATATAATTGAAATAATTGAAAGTTTTATTTGGTTTGAAGAAGGAAAAAAAATAACTATCGTATTCATTTTTGGTTTCTATAACAATAATAAACTAATTAATTAGGTGATCGAATATAAACCCATTAGGGTTTTCAAAATAATATAGTTAATATTTGTTGATTTTGTATATGCACGCATTATGGCAGTTCACAAAGATAATATAACAATTAGTTATCCATCCACTTTGTAACGTTTATGAATTAAACGTTTAAAATTTGATGCGATAAAATGAAATAGTCGATTAATGTAAATTCAATTTCTAATGCAATTTAGAGAAGAATGTTTTTTGGGAATTTCGTTTTTGAAATTCTGGTATAACTTTATTGGTCATAAATTGTTGTCTCAAAATTCAAGGCACTGGCTGCGAGAATTTTTGTTTTTAATATTTGTCTCGTATAAAGGGAAAATAATAAATACCTAGGGTGTCGTCCGTAAAGGAAATTCTTGGAGTGATTAGTTTTGAACAGTGTGTCACAGTGTTGCCTCGTTTTCCCAAAATTGCTTCTTCGCCAAAAGTTGGAATAACTGCGATACCTGTAGTGGGTGCTATGTTAAGAAAACAAATACAAAATTTTTTATTTGAAGATGATGATGACAACAAAACATAAAATAATTTCTCAATTAGTTAGTTTTTATTTTAAATTCTTTTTATTATTTTTTTTTTTGTCTTTCAAGGAGATAATAATTTTTTATTATTTAAACATTGATTCTTAACGATCATTCCTATTAACTTTGTATAAAATATAATTGCGGTTGACCCACATATTTAAAATTCAAGATTAAAATATAATTTGCTATAAAATGTTACATTGGACATTTGTATTCTAGAATTGATTTGTCCACCCGGAGAAATATTTTATTTGAACCAAATATAATTCATTTGTGTTAAATAAAATTATATTTGTCACAGAGTCCACTAATCTATATAATTTTGTTCCAAATAAATATTTGAAATTATTTTGCCTGACTAAAATTGATTTTTACCACTGCTACTACGACAAAATAATTTTGCAGTGTTATGTCTAACTATAATTGACTCATACTACTGAGACTAAATTCCGAAATTTTCGTAGTATTTTGTCTGATTAAAATTAAATTTTTTCTACTGTCAATAAATTAAAAGAATTTAGAATGGTTTTGTATGATCAAAATTTGATTTATACTACTGTGATTAAATTTATAGAATTTAGATGTGTTTTGTCTGACCAACATTTATTTACGCTACTGACAGTAAATTACAAGAATTCAAAAGGTTCTTGTCCGAACAAAATTTATTTATACTACTGACAATAAATTACAATTGCCTGCCTGAAATTGACTTATACTACTGATACTACATTAACTATACTTAGAGTTAATTTACAAAATTTCGAAATAGTTTTGTCTGACTGAAATTTATTCGTACCACTGCTACAATTGATTTAGTACTACTGAGGAAAAATCACAAGAATTCTCTCTAGTGTTTGTCTGACTAAAATTGACCTATACTACTGACAGTAAATTACAAGAATTTAATAGGATTTTGTCTGAGCAAAATTGACTCATACTACTGTGATTAAATTAAACATGAATTTAGAAGTACTTTGTCTGATTATTATTAACTTTTACTACTCATACCTTTTCAATTTTTTTTTTTTATCATTGAAAATGAAAAAGATAAAATTCTGCTTTTGGAAATCAGTAAAGAACAAAATTAACTGATTTGGCTCTGAGAGAAATATATATTATTCTCTCTGGACTTGATTTTTGTATAATTAATATTTATTGAATTTTTTCGAACTTTACATAAACATACATATTATACACAATGATAAATATAATTCAAACTTTAGTACACATATACATTGAATTTGAAGAGATTTTGTATTGTGAACTTACTAAGAGAACTGGTTTTGCATATGTATACCCATAAATCCCATCAGGATCTAGGTTATTCAAACATATGCTAAACCATATCTTTTGTGTTTCTCATTTATATGAATTGAGAAACACATTTAAGTGCATAAAGAAAAAACGTGAAATATGCGTGAACAGAATTAATTTTTTGCAAAAAAAAAAAAAAAAAAATACCATTCTCATAAATTAAACTTATATTACATAGTTCGCTCCAAAACGAATATTTAGTTCAAATAAACGATATTTTTTACAATATTGAATTTTAAATTTTATTGCAATTAGTTGATTGTATAATTTTATTATTAAAAAACGTGAATGTTTGTGCGAGAAAAGAAAAATTTTTCTCTTTGATTAAATTTTGCAGTTAGATGATTTTATTTAAAAAATGAATAAAAATCTCGCGTATGTAATTGGAGGAAAATATTGTTCAATCACAAGAATGTTAATGTATAATAAAATAAAAATCATTCTCGCAAAATTTCATCATAGAGATTAGATATTGGCTTTTGTTGATTAGCTTTTTTATTTTCACGAAAAAGGTACACATCAAGGTCAAGAGGGTGGAAGAGTAAGGGTTATTTTTATTTTCTTTCCTGAATTGTGATCTATTTATGGAAAAAAGGGATGTACAATCGAAGGAAGGAATAAAAAGAAAAAGAGACATTACTTTTGCGGTTTCTTATTATCAAAATCTTTTTTTCTTTTTTTTATGATTTCTTCAACAATAATAAAACTAGTACCTATTATATTAACAAGATTTAAAAATTGTTCCGACATTTCGCTTTCTTTTCGATAAAATTTTTTTAAATTATGTTTGCTATATTATTATTAATTAGTAAATAATATATTTAATTTTTTCTATTAATTGATTACGAAAGCGTCAAATGCGACTTCTACTTGTTTCGCAATATTGCGTCGATTGAATATGAAAATAAAATGGAAATTTTTTTTTTATGAATTTGGAAATTTAGAAAAGGTAATTTTTAGGTTTGTAGAGGAGGGAACATTAAAAGTTTGATTGCATTATTTGGTTTGGCACTTACTGTTGTAACGGGCATCGATTTGTGCTTGCAAAATATTTAGGCCTGGTGCGACAATTGCAGGCAATGTTCTGGAGCGCAAAAGTGGCGCTGGCCGTTCGCCAGGACCACGAGGATTTCTCGTTTCCGTTTTGCATTCTGCAACTTGTGCGCTGAAAACGAAAAATAATATTCATAAATCATTCATCCTTTCACTATTATATTTCCACTCTTTGAAATTTCCAAACATTGCAACTATTATATATTTAAATTCTTCAAATTTATTTTCTATATAAATATCAGTCATTTAAATTGTTATATTTTTTATCTTAAATAAAAAATATCTTTTAATTACATCTCAAATATATTTTACCTTGTTGTTGTTAAGATTTGCTAATTTATGCCTTCGAGAACATTTTTTTTAAGTATAAGATTTTTTCTGAAGAACAATAATAATATTAATTATAATAATAATTATTACTATTATTATTTTTTTGAAGAGGACATAGTAATTTTTTAATTATAATTATATAATTAATATATTTACATAATAATAATATTATAATTAAAAAGTAGATTTTGAAAAGAAAATATTTTGTGTTTTGAACTATTTATATTCTTTTAAAGTTTATTCGGGAAATTTTTTATTTCGTTACTATAAATAGAAACGATTTAACGAAAGAAGAGCATTCATAAAATATAAAACCCATTTAGGATGGCACCGAAGGTACCTTAACTTTGATAAGTAAGAAGTTCTTTTTTTCCACATCAGTTAATGTCCATTTCTGACAATTTTTTTTCTTTCTTTTTTAACAAGATAAAAAATAAACGAAAAAACTTGATGGAAACTTTTTAAAATTTTGATTAATTTCACAGGATAACGAAGAAATTTTAATTATAAAATTACACAATAGAGAACCGTATATTGTTCTCATGACTATAAATTTTGCATGCCAAAAATTTATTGTTTATTCTATGTAGTCATGTTTCGTTATATTTTTAATTTAGTTTAATAATCAAAATTAAATTCTTTGTATAGAATTTTTTTTTAATATAAAACTTAAAAAAATAATGAAATTAGAATACTTGAAATATTAATATTTATGAAAATATTTTAAAAAGTAAAGACTGACTATAATCTACCTGTACTACTGATATACCTAGTCAGTATCCAAATGTCTGACTAAACTCGGTTTTTACTACTGATAATATTTTTCTGGAAAATAAAAACCAAATATTGGTGTAAAAAAAAATACCCGACCCTTTTATATCGTTGGGAGGCTATTTCTAATAAATTCCAATATTTTTCCTCTCACCTGGGTGAGAAATATTTTTTCAAAGAAAATTGACACATTATTGTTGAACGACGGGTAAAACTTGCCCTTTAGGTTATAACTCAAAAGCTTTAAGCTTCGAGGGACTTTGTCTTCAATGTACGTACTTATATACCCTACTTTGTGTGAAATACCGTCAAAGAGCATACCAAAACGTGTAAAATTACAGTTCGGTGAAAAAAAACTAATATGCAAGTAGACGGTGTCGATGCATTTTCCTTTTACTATACAGGAGAAACTGGGATTTTTTCTTTTTTTTAAATAAAAGAGAAAATATATAAGGGCACTTGACAGCATCTATGTGAAATAAAAAAATACATAAACCCACACAAAGAAACTATCTTTAGGATTTTTGTTTTTGTGTGAAAAAGAAATATGAGAATCTTGGGAATTTATTATGCAAAAATTTTCTACAGGTAAAAATCATTACCTCATATTGAAAATATGATTTTTTATTTTCAAGCAAAGAGGAAAAATTATTGTTTTCTGAAATTAGAAAGTTTAGAGAATTATATTTGAATGTATAAATAAATATTAAAGTGATGTGGCATTTGTTTGGAAGATCACACGAATATATTTGCATGTTTTATATTCCGTTTTGCACGGGCTTGTTCGATTGACATCACTTCAATTTCCGGACGAGTTTGCCTTCATTTCTGATATTAGAAGGGAGAGCGAGAATTTCTATTTTATTTTCACAAATAAACCCGAATTTTTATAGAAGTTATTTAAATTTTCTGATGAGTTTCTCATATCGTTCATTTTCTCATTAAATAATAATCTGATTTTCTTTTTATTTTTGACACACTTTTTTTTCCACTGAAAATGACAAATGATCCAACTGTTCATTCCTTTGTAAAATAGAAAAAAGTTGTTTAAAAAATGCCTAAGAGAGAATTTTTATTGAATATTTCAAAAGTGTTTTATTAGGAAAAAATTTTTTATACTTTTTAAAAATTATTCAATTTGGAAAATGTCCAAGTCATTTATAATTTGAGTGAATTTGACAGAAAATGAAAAAGAAAATTTCAGTGATTTATATACCTAAAATATGAGAGATTTCATTTACTTATATGGTTAATTGCCTATTTATCATTCAATTGAAAATTTAATTTATTTTATACATACATACTTCGATTGAATTAAAAATTTTTAAAAGTATTCAAATTTTAATTAACTGTATTTTTTACTGTTAATCTAGAGGGAGATTTTTGACGAATCAAAGGGAAAATAGTTTTCAGGATTAACGAACGAGAAAAAAGTATTTTTTATTTTATTTTATTTTTTTGAGAACATGTTCTCTGTAATTTATTCGTGAAAAGGTAACGAAAAAAGCACTTTTCTCATTTATTCGCTTTTATATATTAGAAAAGTACAGGTCAGGACGCACTTAACAAAAATCGAGAATGGCAGAAAAGAAAAATAGTGGTGAAAAATGGGACAGACTAAAATACACAGGAAGCCAATAAAAGGAAGTTTGAAAGTTAGTTTATAAAAGAAAATTATATTTCTTGCGAGAGAAAATAGAAACTTTCAAATTGTCACCTTTTATTATCTTTGCGAGCATAAAAAATTTATCAAGTGCGAATTTGAAAAAGTTTTATTTCCTTTAGTGTTTCAAAATAAAGTGGGAAAACATTTCTCCGTGGGCAATAAAATTTTTGTAAATTTACAATCTAAATTACAAGCTCGATTGAATTTAAGAATTTTACTTTTACAAATTTTTAAAAATAGGTACAATAAAAGATTTATTTGAAAAAAGTATACCTAGAGGTTGGAAATTTTTCTCATTCTAATCTGCAAGCTTTCAATTCGTTGAAATAGTCCATCAAAAGAAGGCATTTTAAAGTTTAAAATAAATTCCACTATTTTCCTTTGAAAATGAATTTTCGATTATACAAGAGTAGACGCAAAAAAGGCAAAATTCCTAGAAAATTGAAACCCAGTAGATAACTTAAGTTGTCAACGTTGAAAACTATTACAGAGCCACAAAAAAAGGTTTCTATCGCGATTTGTGAAAAACCTGCTCAATCCGCTAAATCTCTGACACGTGGTATTTTTTTTTCTTTTCGATCAGCAGCGTTTTGTAGGCAATGGTTTACAGTCTACAAAATTTTACGATTCTCTTCAACTGCCCCATTGAGTTTACTCCTTTTTCATGCTGAGAATAAATTTTTCCATTAAAAAAAAGAAAAAGAAAAATCTTTAACCATTTAGCTTAAAAATTTTTACTTCTCTACAATTTATCCAACTTGAACGGAATTTGGCTAGCGTTAAATATTTATTTTTTCAACAATAATACTAACAATTATTATTATTTTGCAACTCCGTATAGTAATTATTAACCTATTATTATTAATAATATTAAATAGTTACTTTGATATTAGAATAAAAGCTTGACTCTAAATTCTTTAACTAATGGGAAAATGAGAGTTAAAGTTCTTTATGTAGAACTTTTATTATTAATTGAAATGATTCGCATTAACTTGCGGTTGGAAATAAAGTTGTTGTTGAAGTGAAAATGTAAAATTCAGTGTCATCTTGAATTTTTTATAAGTGACTATATACACAGTGCTGTGAGAATAAGTTGCCAAGTGTTTGAGTCCACTGGTGACTCGCATAAAGTCTGAATTAAGAAAATCTCATTTTACCAAACGATCTTTTCCATAGAGTTAAGTCGTTTCTCGATAAAGCGGAAGTTTAAGAAAAATGAATAATACGTAAAGTGGTTATGGTAGTAGTGGTAGTCCCCTCTCATTTTTCCGTGTCGAAGAAAATCTCGTTTTCAAGAGATTCTCGTAAAGTTAAGGGAAGTAATTCTATGTCAGTGGCGAATGAAGGTTAATGGTCTAACGCCACGAAGGCAACGACGTATCGCGTATATAATCATGGAGTTTTATTTTATTTTTTTTCCTCTTTAAAAGGGTCAAATGCAATTAGGAAGCATTAAATTTCACTCGGTGTGATCTTGAAAACGTGAAAGTTGCGTAGTGGAAAAAATCTTGTGCAAAAAATTTAAATATATCTAACAAAGGTAACGTGCGGTTAACGTTTTAAAATGAATTACGAATTTCACATATATTAAAAAATTTATCCCTTTTTGCAGGAAAAAATTATAATTTCAATTTTCTTATTCTTTGCAATTTTATTTTAATATACCTTGAATTTTTTAAAAGGATTTCTTGCTTTATATTTTATTTTTAATTTTCGAAAGAAGATAGAAAATTGTTAAATAATTTCTTTCTTGAATTTATTATATTTCATATATAAAAGTAAGAAATTTTACACTTGGAGTTTTTGATTAAAATTCTACATGTAAGTTTTTAGCACTCGTTTCGTTTTTCAATCTGATACATTTAAAATCCCTGACAAATGAGATGAAATCAATTTTTCCACTCTGAGTTGAAAATATATTTTAAAAATTCTTCTCTCAGGAAATTTAAATAAAACTAATTATTACGTTCTTAATTTTAAAATTAAAATCGTCTCTTAAAAGGAAAAATTTTAATCCGCGAATAAAATATATAAAAGTGGAGAAAAAATAAAAGAAAAATTAACTGGGAATCTTGAAAATTATACAAGATGGACTTGTAATACTTAAAAAAGATATAATTAACATATTGCGGCTGTTATTTTTTACCGTGATATATATGTTAATAAATGTACATATAAAATATTTCAAAAAAGAATTTTTTTTAATTACGTTCTATTTTTAAAATTTGGGTCGAAATCTTAAAATAATTTTTTATTGCATATAAAATAATATAGTAATATAATTCTCGCGATAAATTTATAACTATAATTAACTTTTTATTCTCTGATAATAAAACATTGATCATGTAGAACATTTATGTGTCTTAAATTTTTCACAATTTGTTCTTTTCGCAGTATTTACATAATTATATAAAGTTACATAATTTAAGCTTATTTCTATATATTAATTTACAGTTTTCTGTGTTTGACATTAAAAGTTATTCTTTTGTTAAACTTCTTATTTCTTTAGAACTTGAACCGTAAGTCTTTTCCAACTTCTCACCTTGCTTCGTTAGATCAAAGTAAATTCTAGAATTGCTCTTGTAACAACAACCTCTTGAGAAACGTAAGTTTGCACATTGACGACATAAATTGCACCTCTGATTGGTTTGTGGTTCCATAAAATGTCTCTTGCAATTCAAAACTTATCACTATATTTTTGTTTAATTATTTCTAAGTTATTTATTAATTCCCTAATAAAAAATCTTATTCAAAATAAATTAATACAGATAGTTTTGAAAAAAACAAAAATTCGAATAAAGTCAAATTAAAAAATTCACCACTCGAATAGTTTTTGTCCAAATTTACTTTTCTTTGTCTAGAAGTAAAGTGCGATTAACGCTCTTCAAAATAAGACTAGTGCGAATTTTTTTTATTAACTTTTTCGAACAAAATCTAATTTTAAGGGAACAAAATTTCCATGTATGAATGATTGTACTTTAACTCAGCGTTTTTATTTTCCAGGAAGATCCTCGACATTTAGCAGACGATGCTAAAATTGGCTTCAACATCTGCGGCTTTCAAGTTAAAGGTAAGTGCATAAAATATGAATGAATGATTCAGTAAAATATCTTTCAATTATTTTCAATAAATCCTTCTCAATTTTCTTTAAAAGCATATAAATGTAATATAAAATTGACATTTTTAGATTGATCAATTTAATATTCCTCTATTTTGCTTCGTCAGATGGGTAATTTTGAGTTTTATACTTACTGATTTTTTTAAAAAGAAAATGGAGGAACTGTTGATATATATACCTACATAATTAATACCAATATCACACGTCTATACGTTATTCCTTTTTTTTTTTTTTT
>JUFY01033293.1:0-20279 GCA_001855655.1 Leptopilina clavipes
AAAACAACAATTATTGAAAATTAAATAAATGGAATAATTTCTTAACTTTTTTGTGAGTATTATTTTCGTCAACAACAATTATTACAATAGTTTATAAATATACTTACTTGATAGTTGTCAATGCATCTTATAGATATATAAGCAAGTTACTTAAAAAATTGTTTTACTTTTTCATTGTTTTCACTTTTTTGTGAGTATTATTTTCGTCAACAACAATTATTACAATAGTTTATAAATATACTTACTTGATAGTTGTCAATGCATCTTATAGATATATAAGCAAGTTACTTAAAAAATTGTTTTACTTTTGCAATAGATAATTCATTTGTTGAAATAAATTACAATTAAGATTTCACTTTACGCCATTGAACACACACACACACACTCTTTTAAATTTTTTCTCTCGCGGCAAGAGCAGTTGGCAGTACTGCGCCACTAGCACGTACACGCCTCTCCACGCCACTCCACTCCACGTTACTCGTACTTTTCTAACCTATTGTAGACGCAGCCTCAAAGCTTCATGTGCGAGAAAGAGAGAGAGAGTGACTTACGTGCGCAGTGTTGCCAGATCATATCAGCCAGAGTTTACACAGAAAGAGATTGATTTGTGTGTGTGTGTTTATGTAATATACAGTTAGTGATATGCGGGGGAATCGGTGTGCGAGATGGGGCGCGGTGTTGCCGTATCGACCGCACCAAAACGACCTCCACTTACAGTAGGTTCGGAGTAGAGAATCGGTCACGATGTGAGAGCTTCATGGCACCTTACTCAGCACACCGTTCACTGTGCTGAGAGTGGTGGATTCCTTGCCTCCCCCTCCCCCGACCCTGGAAGGCACCTTCTTTTCGCCAATAGCTTAAGTCTTCAAGAAAATATTGTCCTCTAAAAATCTTTCATTATATCATAATTTCTACTGGTACACGGAGAGAAAAAACAAGGCATTTCCCCGTGATACTTTGTCACTGCATTTTACTATAGCTTTTTCATACTTTCAGTACATGAAACCATGGGTATATTGCATGAAAATCTTCATGGGCTTATTGCAAGGCGTCACCGTTTTTCCCGGTGAGGTTCATGCAACGGGCCTGGGATCTATACAGGTAAAACGTGTGGGCCCACAGGCCAGTTGCATGAATCTCACCGGGAAAACCGGTGACGCTCATGCAATTGGCCCATGGAAACTTTCATGCAATATACCCATGGTTTCATGTGTTCACAGCATGTGCGTTTCAGGTATATTCAATGGTAAATGATCATAGTAAAAAGCAGTGAAATTTCACGGGGAAATGCCTTGTTTTTTCTCTCCGTGTATTAGCTCAAAAATTATTCCCTTATAGGAGAATATCCAACGTTTATGATTTTACCAGACGTAGCAGAAACTTTGCAAGATATTTTCAATTTTTCACATTTCCATTATTATATTAAAAATCGATTTTGAGTAACACTTGTTTGAATGAACATGGATTTATGAATAACAATTATTGTTGGGTGCAATTATCTAGATTTTTGTTATGAGTTTTGTATCAAATTGAGTTAATAGCAAACTTCATGTTGTTCAAATGATCCTGAAGCGGTTCATTTTAAGTTTGCACAGATTTTGGAAACTCGTGCGCGAAATTGAAGGATGAGATAGAAAAGGACACAAATATAGCTTTGTTCTTTTCAGTCTCATATTTTCTGTTCGCTCACCTATTGCGTGCTTAGGCCTATCGGCAAATTTGCCTATTTTTTAGTTATTTTTTTCTTAATAATAATAATAGTTATTCTTTAATTATTGCTGAGACAAAAAGTCAGTTAAGAATTTACCAACAATTTCTTAACTATAATTCACATTTAGAGATTTGAATTATTCATCAATTTGTATTGAAAATTAAGTTGTTACAGTTAAGTTTAGTAAAAATTGGCACAGCAATCACTTAAAAGAAAGTTAACATTATTTAGCAACTACCAGTGTGATGCAAGAACATCAGTTTTTTAATCTCAATTCATTGTAAAATTCATATTGAACCTATTCAAACTTTAATTTATCCAAATTTTAATTGATTCAAATTTGAATTAATAAAAATATCAATGTGTTACAAGCAAAAAAATTGATCAATTTTTTTGTCACCATTTTGTCCCCATTTTTGGAAAACTATATCCGACCTGAAAAAGGTCGGAAGATTTTCATTTTCAGGAAGATAGGACAAGCAACTTGTTTCCGTGTAACAAAGAAGAATACGTTAAAAAAGCGAAAACGCGTTTATGAAATAGTCCTTTCATGTAAATGTAGCGCCAAATGTACTTCTCTAGACACGCAAAGATACTATCTATACTTAAACTGTCTCATAAACTACAAGACAGTAAAGACAATTAGGCATTGTATCGTTTTTTACCATACGTTCCATCTTGTTAATTTTAGTAAACGAGTCACGACATCATTATATAACATTTTCTTATTTCTTCCAACAGACATTAAAAAGAATTCTCCTAATTAATTTCCCAAAATTTAGTGTAGATTAGGGAAACAAATGTTCTTTTCTTGTATATAAAAATCACTGCTGCATAAAACAAAACAACAACAAAAAATTATATGACAATTTTTAAATCTTGCTTGAAATTTTCCATGACGTGAAGATAATATTAAAAGAGAATGTGTTTAACTGGAATAAGTATTGCCTTATTGTGCCTCTAAAACAAGTCGGGGACAATATATTGTCTGCTACTGTAATTTTCAATGCGTCATAAGAAACAGGGGTCGAGGAATTCGAAGGATTCTGATATACACACTTTGTTTTAACATTTACATGCCAAAGTAGAGAGTTCAATCTTTTAAGGAAAATATTTTCCACTTTTTATTTCTTCTGCTTTAAAAAAAAAAAAATTCTCGCTATCAAAAAACTATCGAAAGAATGCTCTTCTCTTTATTAGCAATTTCTTCTGTAGAATAATTTTCCTGTATTTTTATCTTCGAAATTGTCACTAACTTAGCAGATGTTCATTACTTTATTACATCTGTATCGGTTCTTACACAATTCCAATAAAACATCTACAAACATTTACATCATACAGTTTGAACATCTGTAAGAAACCGGGCTCTAATTTTCGATTATAAAATCACTAAAAAGAGTAGCACAAAATTTAGTCCAGTCACTTTACTGACATATCAAAAATAAATGCTTGTAAATTTCCTTTTGGGAAATAAGAAATACTTTGTATTATTCATGTTTGATATACAGGTTCTTGACGAAGAAAAAGAACAAAGTTCGATTAAAATATAAGAACATGAAGGTAATAACGGACATTGGATTTTTGATATCATTGCTAAGAAAATCAACTGTTTGTTAATACAAGAGGCTAGTAAAGCAAAACAGAACGAAATCTCCAGTGTGTAATTAATGGACAAGTAACACAACACTTTGGATGTCTACGAAATATTTGCCAGGGAGAGAAATGGAGAAATTATATGAATGTTATTTGTCAATTGTGTGGTGAATAAAGTCGATGGTGTAAATTGAACAGGCGCGACTAACGTGAGAAGATCGAACGACTGTAGCTGAGCAAAATCTCTTCCGTGTCCGCGCGGTTCTGAACACGGCGCTGGTTTGTTCGCTAGCTATATAACCATCAGCCTCGTGCACAGAACGATTACACTTGTTGAGGAGAAGCCCTCGTCTACCACTTCTACCACTATATGTACCTCCCCCCCTCTCTCTCTCTCACTCTCTCTCTCTTGCTCTCTTCTACTTCCCCCTTCCGGCAACTCTCGCCAAAGAGGGCATCCCCAGGGTGACCGTGACCTTGCACCACTTCCGTGTTATCCTAGAGCTTAGGCTTATTGTAACATTTGAATATTGGTATAGTCACCGTTAGCTCGCACAGAAAAAGCTACAAACAATGAAACAATTTTTCAAAACCGAAAAAAGAAGAAAGGATTTTCAAACTATCTCCAAATTCTTCCACAATTTTTCCAAGGATCTCAAATTGAGACCTTTAGCAGAATTTTGATGATTTGACGATACACTTTATGGTCTCAATTTTAGATCCTCAGTAAACTGCATGACGCATACTTTCTTAATAGTTGGAATTTATTTTTTAACTGATAAGATCTAATTTCAATTTTTGGAAATCTAACCGTACCGGTAGAAATATTTTACGACTAAAACTAACGATATTGAGAATATATAATTATTTAATGTATCAAAATCTTTTAATGAGTTCACTAACCCAACGTTTCGCCGATTTAGGGATAGAGTGAATATTGATTGACTAATTGGTCAGACATATTGGAAGTATTTAAAATTTACCGTCACTCATAATTTTTACAGAAATTTCTCTTAAATTACCAACAAGAGTCAGTTTTCGTCATTATTAGGTTATGTTATTCATGTTCAAGTGAGTCCAAGGTATTTGTAAGCAGATTTCCCAAAATTCCCTACAAAAAAAGAATAATAGTAATAATCTTATGTTAAGGAAGTTGTAAAAACCTAAATGGTTATATGTACAATGAAATAAATATTATTTATTAATTAATATTATTTTTATAATAATAAAAATAATAATCTAATGAGAAAATGACGAATATTTTTATCGAATTGAATTTTTGTTCGAGAGATGAATTTCATTTTCTTTTTATTTATTACAATTTTGCAAAGAATCGATACTGATAAAATCATTAATAAAATAAGATATTTGTACAAACATTTTGACACAGAACAAGTATCTAATCAAGAGAAAACGATTGTTCAATAGAGAGTCAAGTGAAAATCAAGTCACGCACAAAGATCGGCAAAAACAGGCCAACTAATTAGCAAGTCATTTCAAACTATCTAAAAGATAAATTTATATATTTTTAACATACCCAACAGTCTACACTACTCATGACAGGAAAAAAAATATTTTATAGTTAAAAATACGGAATAAAAATATAACAAAACAAAAAGAGAACTTTATTTTTCATTAAGAAAGAAACGGATGGATAGTCAAAACAATTTTTTTCGTGTTTTTAAAGACAAAAAGAAAATCTTAAAAATTGAAAAGTTTGATTTAGTGTGGGCTCTTTTATTTTTAACACTTTGAATCATTCAAAGTTGCGCTTGGAAAAAAATTTACAAATTTTTGACATTAAAAACAATTGAAAAAAAGATCCAATTTGAATTTTTCACACTTTTTCCTAAAAGAGTTTTTAGTATTTCAAATAAGAGAAAATCCACAAAACTTCAACATTAAATGCAAAATTTTTCAATACTGGTTTTATTTAAATTTTCTGATAAATATTTTAATAATTTCCAGAGTCAAATTATTTATTAAACTGATTTATTAAATATAATAAATTATAATATTGATGTTTTCAATTTGAATGTGACTGATGGACTGACTAAGACTCTTTTTGTTTTTTGGTTTAAGAAAATAACAAAACACGCTTAGAAAATTGCTACTCGAAAGTAATTGAAAAATTATAGTTTCAACAATTCCCTCGAGTAGAACGTTCTAACACATTGTTGTATTTCGCGTATTATTTAAGTTCGCAGATCTCAGCCGATTTGATACCAATTTTTTTTCACTTGAATTGGTGGAACCTACATAAATTTTTCTTTTAAAAATTGAATATGCCTAATATTAAGCAAACTCAAATTTAAAATTTAAATTCCAAGGTAAGCAAGGAAAATTTTACGAAAGCCAAAAATGTATTGTACGGATATCAAAAATCATTATTCTATGAATTATAAGATTTTTCTCAAAATAGACTAACGACTTTGGGTGAAATATAATTATTATAATAAATTGACTTATAATATTATATTAAATTTTATAATTATTTTCTTATTAACGAAATATATTTAAATTTTACACCTTCTTGGACCAAATTCAACTACAGTTTCTTGTAAAAAAAATATCACATTAATGGCAAAAAGATATTTTGTTTTGTTTGTATGTTTTGTGATGAACGAAGAGAGGACTATTATCACTTTTTGGTGCTCTCTCTTCACTTCAATCAATTAAGATTTTCTTACTTTCTCCCACCTCCGACGTTTTTGTGACCTGGGGTCATTTTAGAAAAATGTTCTGTTCGGTATATTTGATTCTTCTCCAAAGAAACTCGTTAGACTTCTGTTAAAAATGTTTTTGAAGCGTGAATCGAGGTATGGATGATTCTTATTGCATTAAGATTGTGCTTGCGTTATTAATTCGTATTTTATACTCGTTTTTGCTTCTATTTTTGTAATTATTGTATGTATCTAAATGGACTGTGTAGTCTAAATAAATATTATATATTAATTATTAATTAAACAAAAATTCAATTTTAGCTTTTGAATTTTTTTAAAAAGTGAAAAAATTTTTAATTTCATGTTTTTTGTTAAAATGTCTATTGTATCTTTTCCAATATTTTCATTTTCATAAAACAAGTATTTTACAATGAAAAAGAATTAAATAATTTTAATACATACTTTCTCTATATGAAAGCAAATTTTTTGCTTATAATGAGGAAGCAAAATATTAAAATATTTATTTTGGATAAGTCTTATAAGTATTTTCAAAATGACTATTATTTATTTAGTATTTTTATTTTATTATAAATTCAATCTAATGTAATGAGAATATAAATTTTCATCATTTGTCAAAATATTAAATTGTGAATCTAATGTAATAATTTTTTTCTTCTTTTTTTTAAATTTAGTTAAACAAAAACTATATTATTTATAGGGTTTTCTAAGAATTTAGTAACGTATGTTTTTCCCAATTTTAAAACTTCCTTTTAAGAACTAATTTTCACAATAATATAGAAAGTTAAAATTTAACTAGTTTAATTTAATGATGTCAATTTTTTTTTTAATTTAATTGTTTTTCGTCCTTTAAATACCAAAAAATTTTCAAGATCTAGAGAATATTTTAATTATTTATCTTTTTAAAAATTTAAAAATACGAACCTTAATCCATCCTCCATGAGCAGTAACAAGGACGTACAGTAAGTACAAATCCACTTCCTTTCCACTAATTTTAGGATACTTCTTGAAAGCCGTTCTGGAAAAATCATACAAATTTGATTACTTGTTCTCCAAAAAAGTGCAAAATTAACTGCACAAAAAGAAATTAATAAAAAAAACTTAAATTAATAAATTTAGAAAAAACTTCACTTGAAAACTACATTTTTTAAAACTTAATTTTATTTTTCCAAATAATGATGAAAATTTTGTTAATCAATTCACAAAATCAAGAAATTTAACTACAATGTCTAATGAAAAATCGTTACTAATTTTACATGAAAAATGACAAATTTCAACAATGAAGTGCAAATTTTATTTATTTATAATAAATGAAAAAAGAGAAAAAAAAGACGAAATATTGTAGAGACATGAATTGACAGCGAAACATCGTTCAGGACTGCAGCCATTTTCTCGTTCCAATTTCCCCCTCAAAAAAAAGAAAAAAAAACGTGTAAAATATTCTTAGAGAAATAGAGACAAAAAAAGTGCATGGAATAATAGAGGAGAGAATGAAACTAAGAACGGCGTTTTGGTATTAAACGAGAGTATAAACAAAAACAGTGACTTTGCCTCGCGACGCTCTCAAGTAACGACAATCGCCGTTGTTGTCAGACCTAACCTCAAAATTCATTGGTCGATACCGACAAACAACCGACGCCTCAACAATGTCGATTCGAAGTAGAGAATAGAAAAAAATTGATGAATAAACATTGAGGGAGATTTGAAAATAAGAGGCGGGGAAATGGGTAATTGGAGACGGAGAGAAAAATATGAAGCAAATGTTGGACTTACCCTCGAGTTTCGTGAAAATGGTGGAGATCCTTGATGAAGCCTTCTCGCTCGCGCTCATAGGTGACGGGATCCTTGTTGAGGAACTTGGCCATGTTCCCGGGCCAGGGTGGAACTTGTAGGTCACTCGGCGGGTTTAGAGGCCGGGGCCGGAGTGGCACATGGGGTCGCATTTAGGAGGTGGCGGTGAAGGCGGTGAGCCCGCTTCCTGTAAACGACACGGGGTCGGCAGGAGGTTAAGGGCCGTCGACATCGAGGTACACTCTCGTCAATGTTGTGTTTCCTGGGTTGGGTGGGCAGGGGGGGCGAGTTTCTTGCGATTTTTCCGGGACCGCGTGGTCCCGAAATCGAGAATTCACTTGCTCTTGGCTGGCTGCTTAACGAACTGACTGGCAGGGTTGATGGGAAAAGAGAGAGGGGGGGCTGGGGGTGGGATGGGTTGCGGCGGGAGAGAAAACTGCGTGAGGATCGAGGAAATGAAGGAAGAAACGAGGGAATAGTCGAGGACGCAGAAGTGGTGGAGTCGGGCCACTAGAAAAGACAGCACCGACAAATTTGCACTTGGGAGCACAGGGTGAAAAACGAATTTGCAAACTCTCTCGCTGTCGTGCACAGTTCCAACGAGAACACGATCGATTCACCTGTCACTTGTCAGCGAGAGTGAGGCCACTGAGCCGCGCTCGGGGTCGATTGCCTCAGCTGAAAATCTAATCACCTTAATCAGGATAAGATTCACACAAATGTCTTTGAATGAAGACGAACGCGGGCACGCGGAACGCTTCTCGAAACTGGCGAGGCGCGTTGTCCAGGAACGAACGCTTGACGTGCACATCAAAATGGCGGCACGAGCGCAGAGCGCCTGCAGAAGCGGTCGGCAAAATATTTCGAGTTAGCTCTCTCTATCGGGAAATGAACGCGACTAATTACACGCAGACGATATGATATTTTGTCTAACGGCGCTCTACGTTATGCTGCACGACTATTGATATGGCACTTCACTTTCGTTTTTCGTTAAGACAATTAGTTTAGAAAAGCCGATTTTTTTTTCGCTCTCTCGAGTGAATGATAGAGAAACTTTATAGTGAAAACGCTGAAGGCGCTCTCCAATTCGAACGAATTGGTACGTCCATCTAGCGGTGAGTCTCAACACCAGAAGCACCTTAATTAGAAAAAGAAGGCCTCTATTATTCAACCGTCGCATAAACAGGTTTTATAAAGGCTCAAGCACAATGACTTTCCACACACATTCAAATTTATTTCATCGTATTTTAACATATTGATAGAATCAAAATTAATCTAAGGAAAAAACATATTTCTGAATATAATTCAGAAAAAAGGATAAATATTTTTACATAGAAAATTGTGTTACAATTTCCAGCGGGAAATTCAAATAAAATAAGGGTACATTCACACGAATTTTGGAAAAACCATTCTCATATTTTTCTCTCTCATGAAATTGGCACAAGTTTGTCTCACTCTTAATTTTTCTTTCATTTTCCAAAACAGGAAAATCTGGAGTGAGACAAACTTACGCCACATTCACATTCACTGAAATATAAAAAAAAAATATCAAAAGCAGAATTACTTATCCAGTATCCGTTTCACGTAAAATAAAGTCGAACACAAAATTAAAATCGTAAATTTTACATGAGAGGGAAAAGGGCAAATATATTTTGTCCTTTTCTATCTCATGTAAAGTTTACGTTTGACGATTGAGTTTGTGCGTTGACCTCAAGTTCATGAACTTGTTCGCTACCGCAAAACATGAAATAGAAAAAAGGTAGAGATTTGTGTCCTTTTCTATCTCATTCCCGAAACTTGTCTTCGTTAAAATTTTTTGTTATAGAATTCTCAATAATCAAAATGGAGGATGAATTATTAACAATTACATGCGTGGGTTCTAGCGCAATTATTTGCGTTTTATATACTTCTGTCCTTGTTACTCTCATTGCTCAACGCAAATAATTGCGTCAGAACGCACGCATTTAAACACAGCCTAAAAATTCTTTTTCTTCCACAAGTGACGACTTCAACTTTTATGGTGGTGGAGCCGAACCCTGTCAGACCTGTTTGGACAAACCGCTTGATAAAACAGCATGGAACAGCTGATTGGTTTTTGCAGAGTTAAGCTCCAAGTTATAAATGTGAAGTTTGGTCAATAGAAATCTCGTTAAAACAATATATCAACTATTCAGAAATTATAATATCAAAACATTTATTCTCATCACAATAATCGCGTGAAAATTGCAATGATTTCGTAGAAATATCAAGTGACGTGAAATAAATTCCCTTTCGTAATGAGAAATCAAGTTTTTCCAAGTATCTATACAAGTAGACAAAATCAATTACAAATAGATTGAAGAGTAAATTTCCCCTTTGGTCGTACAAGCATTCTACTTTTTAATAACACTAAATGGAATTGAATAGTCGACGTTTCGAATAATTAAGTCAATGAGTCATTAATATACAGTGACATTCACTAAAGATATTTTTATTTTTTTGAGTCCACTACACTGTCATTTTCAGGATAAAATGATTTAATGCCAAACTGATTTTTATCATCGTTAAGGTAATTTTATCAATTTATTATATTTAAAGATATCTAAAATCAAAATAGATATTATTTATTATTGTAAGTAAAAAATACTATTTGCCACTTCTTTGTTCGTTTCATAATTATATGCGATTAACGAAAATACTTCAAATCGTTTATACTAAATTCTTCAACCATAACCTAAAAATAATATTCTATATGCCAAAAATAAAACATCATTATAGTTTTAAAATTGAATAGAAGTTTAGACATTTAACTAAACATTTTTTCTGAATATTGTTTCTCAAGATACCTCCAAATTTATAGCGAGTTTCATTAAATAAAATTTCTGTGTTCAAATTAGTATTTGCTATGTTAAATTTCCCAATTGTCGTGTCAAATATTATTTGTACGAATTATTATTATAAAATTTTTTTCAGAATGATTATTTTTAATCATTGTTATTTAGACGAATTACTATGTTTATTAGAATTTTCAATTGTTTAAAATTGAAACACTAAACAATACTATATATTTGAAATAATTTTGAAGTACTCGAATGGCATTCGATTGGCATCATTTTTATTTTCTTGAATTATCATTTCTTATAAATGTATTCTGAATAATCTCTTGTAATAATAATTTTTTTTAACATCTACATAACCTAAAATTCATTACAACAAATTAACATTATTTGACATAATATTTATTCTTTTTAACGTTTCAGAGAAAATTGATTTTGTGTATTTTTAAATAATTCTGGTTGTCACAAAGGCAACCTTTGTGTGTTTATTCAATTTTCAAGAAATATCGTGATTACTCTCGGGGGTGGGGGTTTAAATGACAATTTACTTTGCGCAGTAAACAAAGTCCAAACTTGAAAATTCCGCCTTCAGTGTTTCCATTTTTTTACAAATCCCATTACAAAGTTAGACCTCCTGTATCTAGTATTTTTGCGCGAAGTCATAAAAATGACATGGAAAGTAAATAAACATTAAAATGTTTCAAAACAGAATGTACGCCCTACAAATGCAGACAGCGTGTCAAGGAGAAGGCAATGGTGATCCTGAAGACACGAGTAACAATCATCGCCAACCGGAGACGACACGCTCCACAGCACAAGACTGCAGTTCTTTCGATATTGTCAGAGCTACTCAGGTGAAAAACTTTCTGTCGGCATTGCAGGAATCTAGTTTTTAATTTTATCAGTGAATTCAGCAAAAACCAGTTGAGGCATTTAGCTTATGATATAACTATTTGGATAATATAAAAATCTAAAAAAAATCTTTTATAATTTAGGAGAAATCCAATGGAAAATAGCTTAACTTTTTGAACTTGTACTTTTAGTATGGGGCTTTAGAACGAGTTACAGAATTAGTAGAAGCCGGGGCCGATGTAAATCAACCTGACTGTGAAACAGTCACTTTATTACATTGGGCTGCAATAAATAATCGTAAAGAAATAGTCAAATACCTCATAGCCAAAGGTGCAACCGTCGATGTAATTGGAGGAGAACTTGCTTCAACGCCTCTACATTGGGCTACAAGGCAAGGCCATTTAGCAACAGTCGTTTTATTAATGAGAGCCGGAGCTGATCCTTCATTAAGAGACTGCGAAGGTTCATCATGTATTCATTTGGCCGCGCAATTCGGCCACACCGCCATAGTTGCTTATCTAGTCGCAAAAGGTGTAAATCCAAATATGCCAGACAGGAGTGCGATGACTCCGCTCATGTGGAGCGCTTATAAAATCAACAGGTAATAAAATCCTTCCGTTTATTTTGTTCAGTAATTTTTCGATTATATAAATTCATCTAATGTGTACGTTAAGGAATTGTGGTAAAGTGTTCTTGATTCAATGGGAAAGCTTTTGCAGCCTTGATCCAACACGTCTTCTTCTCACATTGGGAGCGTCACACTCATTAACTGACAATTTACACGGGAACACTGCCCTCCATTGGGCAATTATCGCCAAAAATAATACAGCGATATTAACTCTAGTTCATAATGGAGCGTCGTTAGATACTCCGAATTTTCAAAATGAAACGCCTATGACGCTTCTGGGTCCGCACATTGGCGCCGCTTGGCTTGGACCTAAAGTTACGCACGAGATTAAAGAGAAGCAGGGTCGCGTCAGGACCTGGTGTAGAGATAAGGTAAAGCTTTTTATTTATTTAAAGAAGTTCATTTATTATAAAGAAGTTTGTCGCATGAGTAGACAAAGGGTTAACTCAACTATTCGATGTTTATTGATTTAAAAATATTTTTCAGAGAATAAGGTGGTATTGCATGGTGGGGACGCCATTTATCCTCTTCTACGTGATTGGAATGATTTTCCAAAGCAGTCTGGATTATCTCTTAAAGTTAGTTGCCCTTGTTGCAATATATTTAGCAATTTATTCTGCAAATCATTTCGTTTTTGACGAAAGATTATTTGACGTTCTACCAATGTCAATCTATTTAGCAACCAAGGTAATTTGTCTTCATGATTATATATACAGTTTTTTTCCCTTTGTGTCGACGTTTACATGAATAAGGTTCATCATTCTTATAGATGTGGATTTACATCACGTGGGTATTCTGGTTGGGAGTACACGCCGCATGGTATTTGTGGCTAATGCTTGTTGGTGGATCTGTACCTCTCTGGATATGCTTTCTACAATCGTGGCGCGGTGACCCGGGGAAAATTACAGCCACACACGAGGACAAATTAAATGTGAGTCTGCACAATAATATTATTGTATTATAATTATTAAATTTTGAAAGAAATAATAGTGAGGTTTATTTTTCAGACTATAATAGAATTAGCCGAAGCTGGAGGTTTTGAACCTCAGTGGTTCTGCAGTACCTGCTTAGTCAGAAGACCAATACGCTCGAAACATTGTGCGACATGTGATATTTGTGTCGCAAGATATGATCATCACTGTCCCTGGGTCAATAATTGTATCGGTGAGAAACAACTTTTATTATTTTAATATTGTAGCGACAAAAAACAATAAAGTGGTATTTGATGATACTCGACTGTCAGTAAAACAGAATTTGTCGTGTGGCGCTCCGATCGCTAGATTATAAACGTGTTTTGTACATTCTTCTAAATTTTGGTTATTTATCAGGTGCACACAATCACAAATATTTTTTGGGATTCCTAACGTCACTGCTGGGACTTTGCATTGTGATTTTGTCGGCTAGTGTTCAGTACTGGCAATTCGAATGCTGGACAAATTTAACGCAGGGTCACACGGCTGACAATTATTTGGTGGCCGCCGCGACTTGTGACGCTTGGGTCATGTGGGTTATGACAAATACGGCGCTGCATTCGTTTTGGGTTGGAACACTTTTAGCCTGCCAGTGTTATCAGGTGCGTAATTCATTTAATTACAAATATTACAATTTGTTAATTTCCCCCCCAAAAAATAGGTGCCATATTCATAGAGATAAGATGTCGTTCATAAATTACGTCACACTATTTCACGACATTTTTTTTTTCATTAATACCATAGCTCGTGTTAAAAATTGTACTATTCTTGAATTAGATAATGATATTGGGCATGACAACGAACGAGAGAATAAATGTAGGCCGTTACCGTCATTTTGATAAGGGAAATCCATTTCATCGAGGTGCCCTTCAAAATGCAGCAGACTTTTGCAATTGCAGCTTCTGCGGCCTAGAAGCAAAGCCAAGTTCCGATTGGCTTCACAGCTTCGATTTGAAGCATAGCGTTGAAAAATTACCTCTGCTTACCAATAAGGACAACTTTCAGTACGTCTAGAAAATACCAAAATGTATAAAAAATGAAAAACAGACGAGAAATTGTTACCAAAAATTACGTATTATTATAACTAATTTAAGATTCCGATAACGACGCACCATATCATCCACGCTTTTGCCACAAAAAAGAAAGAATTATTTGCAGAATTTCAAAATGTAATTTAAATTTAAATTTTTAATTTAAAAAATGTCTTTGATTTAAAGGCCAAAAGTTAAAGAACTTGCATAAATATTTCCTGCTAAAAATTCGTTAATTCGATGTTTCAGTGTTTCGAAGTTCTTGCAATTTTTGGGGGAAATAATTATGTTTTGCAAATTAAATATCAATTTATGTATAAAGCGTCAATTTATACAAATTCAATAATAATTTCTTTAAAGCACTTCTACTCTAGTGAAACTTACTTTTATACTGAATTTAAGTTTCAATTTAGAGTCTTCCGAAAATTTACAAATTTTCACTTATGTCAAAAAAAAGAGCAAATAATTAAGACTCAAACATTTTTTCAAACTTAACGGCGTTTACTTGAAAATAATGTCTCGCAGAATGAAAGACTCAAAAACGTACATATTTCAATTTTGAAAACTTAGTGGCGTTTATCTGAAACATAATTTTTTGCAGTTACGTGAGATTAGTGTTTTTTCATTTTTTAATTCTCTAAATATAGTCATTCTCTATTTCTCAATGTTTTTATAATGAAGGAAAGAAGAAAAAAGAAAATGTTCAGAGATTATAAATATAAAATATATCAATTTTTAATTTCTCTCTAGATTGTTAATAATATAGAAAGAAGAAAGAACATTTTATTGCTAAGTCATGTAGAAGTAATTTTTTAAATAAATAATTCTTTAATTATATTAAGAATTAATATTGAGAATGTTCTTTCAACATTCTTCGTGTGTTGTTTAAAGAAATAGACATTAAAAAAAAAAGGAAAAAAAACGAAAACGAAAAAAGAATTGTAAACATCGTATTTTATATTGAATCGTTGAAAGTCGATTTTTCGCGATAATCGTTACTATACTCTTCTTTTTCAGTGTTTTCTCCCTATAAAATGGCAAAAAAGTATTCTGCAAAAACAAAGAAAATAAATAAATGTCACAAATTATTGTCAAACTAAAAGTTAACTTGGCTTTCGATATTTTTGCAGATTTTTTACTATTATAGCGTTGGTCGTTGATATTGTGGGTGCCATAATTGTATACATTCCAATATTTGAACTCTTTGTTGTTATCGAACGAAACCTGACGAATCAATTTCAAAAATTTTCGAAACAATTTGTTTCCTCTAAATCAATATTTTTCTATTAATTTTTTTTACTTTTTAATGTCTTGAATTTTGAAGAAGAATTTTTTAAAAATAATTTGCAAATCTTTTTTTTATCCTTCGTGTCCGTAAAATATAAATTAATAAATAATTACAGTATTAAAGGTTTCTAATTGTAGAAATTGTTTTGTCAGTAATGCGTATACTCATAAGGTGCTTTAAATCCGACGAAAAATGTGTCGAAAAAAAAAAGAAATTTTAGCAACAATTTCTATTTGTAAGTAATTTTTTCAATTAACCGAAATTTTGTTATTTTTTTCGTTTTTTTTCTATTTATGCGAGTGTGAAATACTTTTTTGTACAGTCGCTGCTCAAGTAGGAAAATTTTTTACTAGCTTAGTCGGAATTTTCTCAATTTTGAAAGGAATTTCGTTATAAATTACGTAGTGAAATTCGATGAAGAAAAATCGAAAATATTTTCGACAGCTGAAAAGTAGAGAAACAAAAAAAGAAAGAAAGTTTTACATGTCAATATTTTACATATATGTAGTTATGTATTTTTTTAAATTAAATTTTTCTTTGTCAAAAACATGAAATTAGGTTGTGAACAACGCTCTCTAAAGAATTGATCAAGTTTTACGTAGGTGTCAATTAAATCGTATATTTATTTAAGTCAATAAAAAAAGTTTTTCTCTAAAATTAATTCAGGCGATTTTGTAATTTTTCTGTTTTCGCCAAATTACTAATATTGTGAAGAGAATTTCGACTTGGCGTTTATGGCGCATTGTAGAAAAAAAACTTTTAGAAAAAGCATCGAGTTTTGCAACGAACAGTATTTCATGACTGATTACTTTTTTTTTAATCTACTCAATTACGAGTGTAAAACTTTTTTTTCGAAAATTTAATTTATAATCTGTATTCCAATTAATTTTAAATATTTTTTAAGAAAATACGTAATTTTCTTATTTTATTAGTGGACAACTATTACTTAAATATTTTTTTTTTAATCATATTCCAATTTGTATTGATTTTTACTCCATTAGGTTTTTTTTACCAATATTGTAAAGTACTTGATTGTTTAATAAATAAAAACTATGAATGATAATTTTAGTATTTTTACGAATTTTCTATTGAAATAGAAAAATCAAAATTGATAAAATTGATGAAGAAAAAAATAAAATTGAAAGCTAATGGTAGAATAAATTATCAGTTGCTTCAAAATTTCATTAAAATTGAGTTATTAGTGGAAATAATTCTAGAAAATTTTTATAATTCGTCAATTTATTATTTGTAAATATATCAAGATACGTATTTTACGTGTGTATTTAATTCTTTATATTAATATATAAATATTTGTGACTTGTTCCTAAATTGTCACCGGCTTCCGAATAAAAAGACTCACAATTTGAGAAATGTTCAAAAAGTGATGAAGTACGGACTAGCGTTCCTCTAGGGCGTCATTAATTAATTAAAAAAAATTTATAAGTAGACATCGAGAAACGATTCGTTTTTTTTAAACGACGCTAGTCCGAACTCTAGTATAAAAAGAGAAAATTATCATTTCTTGTAAAATTTTCTTTTGAGAATGAGAGACAAGTTCTTCTACTTAATAAAAAAAAAACCTGAAACCTTGAAATAAACTTTATCATCAAATCAAATTTCTCCATTTGATTCTTTCAATTAAAAAAAATTATTTTTAAACAAAAAAAACTGTTTCTCAGTTAAGGGAAATTTTTTCAATTTATTGAAATAAATATTGTGAAAATAAACGTTGAAATTTGAAATAAGACGTAAAGTTTAAAAATTTGATTTTAGGGTTTCAAGGTATTGAGATTGGTCAAATAGAAAAAAGTTTTATTTGACAACTGAGTGGAGCAGATTAAAAAACAATATTGTTAATCACGACGGCAAAAAAAGTTTGCTTAACGTGTGAAAAGAGTCAATCTTACTGAGCGAAGAAATGTGTTGTGTGGAAAGGTCCATTCTAAATAAATCGTATCGAATGAATAAGAAAAATTCATTCTTGAACTTTATTATTATAATATTTGTTATTTACATAAATATAAACACTTTAGAGAAATTGTCTAATTCTTAATTATTTCTTTCTTTGCTGATCGTACAAAAAACGGTAGAAAAATTTTAATTTTTCCGTTTTTAAATTTTATTTAAAACTTATTAACAATAAAATAAAAAAACATTTCTATTTATCAATAAATTGGATGAATAAGGTCCCACAAAGAAGATTTCTTTTCTTTTTTTAAAAAAATTTATTCGTACATAATAATAATAATAATAAATATCGTCGAAATAAATTACATAAATAAACCTACCAACATTTTTAGAAAACATTCTTACTTAATAATGGATAAAGTAATAAATATGTGAAAAAATTAATATAATTTAAATAAATAAGCATTTATAATATAGAAAATTCTTAAAAAATTTAAAGATAAACATAAAATTAAATTCCTTTTTTCTCTAATTCTTTTATCTCTTTCATGATACTTTTTTCCCGATCTAATACCGTCGATTTATTTTCCATCGATGAGAGTTCAACAACAAAGCACTTAATTTTCTCGCCCGGTTTTTGAAGACAATTTTTAGTATCATCCACAACCTTGTCAACGTGCAATTTAGTTCCAGGCAGTAAAATCGTTTCATTCTCGTCCTTAACTAACAAATGATTAGCTTTCGCTCTAATTATTGGTTCGGCGAAATTCATTTTATAAAGCACTCTCGTTTGACCAGGTTTCGTATTCATAGAATATTCGATGGCTTTGTTTATGTCAGTCGATGTCGAGGAAAATCTCGTGAATGTAAACTCTTTTTTAGCTAGTACTGCTTCAATATCTTTTGTAATTCGCGACTCTCCCCTGTACAAATTCTGAGCGAACACCTCGCCAGGTGTCTCGAACTGTCTCAGGGCCAATTTGTAAATGGCCTTCTTCATTCCCTTCTCCTCATCTGAAGGACTGTTCATCTTCTTGTATCCATCATCGCCGTACCATCTTAGAGCGTAATAATCTTCAAATCCCATTTCTTTGAAGGCCGCAAATTTTATAAAGTCCTTCAGTACTGCCTGAACTGGTAGTTTCTTCCGAATGTCGGCGTGCTCCTTGATTGGATAGAGAGTGTCGATTTTTTTCGTCGCTTCACTGAGGGTTATGTCGGGTTTGTCCATAGTTTCTGAATACTTGAGTTTGGAGAATACGTCAGGAGCTTCGATTTTCAGATCTTGAGACCAGGACGGAATCTTTTTGAAACTAGTGGTCGCCCAATCTTTCACAAAAGACACTTCTGTTTGTTTCGGTTCCTGGAAGGCGTATTTCATCAACTCGTCTTTAACGGTTTTTTCTGGTACTTTTCCACCCGTAAGTGCCATTTTAACCGCTGCTTGTAAATTCTTCCCTCTGGCAAGTAAGACTCGGATCAATGGCGATCGTCTTGAGCGGAGCTTTCCATTTCTCGTCTGTGACGATACGGAGTGCTTTCCAGGAAGCTGTGGTTCGATCAAGTCGTGGAAAATTTGATCCACCGCGAATGCATCAAGAAAGCAGGTTTCGCCGTTCTCGTTCTGAAAGCGCAATTTTTTCAACGTCTCCTTAACTTGTTGTGACAGTGGACTCGAATAGTCGGAAGAGGACATGTAACTGTAGGCGATGAATCCGTCAATGGACCCGTATTTGTCGAAGACGATGGATCCGACGACGTGGTTCAGCATTTTGTCGACGACATCCGCATCCTCAGCTCCATTTAGATGGCAACTGCTTCCGACTCTCTCGGCCAAGTGGAGTTTCCTCTGCTTCAGCTCCTGGTGGTTTTCGTCCAGAAGATAGTGATACAACGCGTTCACGGTCGGAATCGGTTTGTGTTTGTCAGATTCCTTGAGACAGTGTTCCGCGTAGAGGACGTCACTCAACGATCTCATGCAACTCAAAATGGAGACCATCTGAGGGTCCCCAAGGGATTTGCAAAGCTGCCTACCTCCATTTTTTTCTCTGCTTCTTTGCTCTGGTTGAAAGTACCCAATGTTTAGTTTCGCAGAAAAATTATTTTACTTTTGAGAAACTTTTTGCTGACGTTTAGAAGGTTCTTCTAGTTTAGAAACACTTTTGCTTTTGAATGTCGTTAGTGTTCTGTTTCGGCTTTTATATTAAATTTATATCCGGTCTGATTAGACATTTGATTGCGTTCTATAAAATTATTGTGTCAATCGAGTTTGTCTAAACACGTCTTTTGTTGACACAATTGTTAGTTATTATTCGTTTTTGTAACATTAAAAATGATAAGCTTAAAAATATTGACATTCTCACTTTTCTTCTCCACTTATTATGCCAAGTGTTTCATGTCTGATATCACGTATTCACATATTCCTCAAACAAATTAATTAATTGATATTCAAATCTTGAAACTTATTGTTTAACATTAACTTATTGTTAACTTATTGTTGTTTTCTAAATTGTTTTTGGATCTAAAACTATTGATCACATTTACTTATAAACCAGATTAATGAAAACTTTCTTCTTTCTGAATATTTTACAATTTCAAAGGGTGGAAAAACCGACTGTTTTATTTTATGGCAGGCTGTTGCTAAAATTATTCATAATAATTTCCTAAATAAAAAATTGAAAAACATTTTTATAATTTTATTCTTAATTATTCATTTATAATTCTGTTTATATTATTCAACATTTATTGAATATCAATTCAATATTAATGTAAGTTTATTCCTTCCAATATTTAGAATTATGCTATTATTATTAATCTAATTCCTATATAATTGTAAATTATTTTTTTTATATAATTGATTAATTAATTTAACAATTGTTGCATCATTAATAATAATAATAATAATAATAATAATTATTATTATTATTATTATTATAGTATATAATTAATTTAGAATTAAAAAATTTATTTACATAATATTGTTTAATAATGCAACAATTGTTAAATTAA
>JUFY01033302.1:4166-16589 GCA_001855655.1 Leptopilina clavipes
AAGAGGGGGTCCAATATCGGCTGAGGCATCTGAAGGTGGTTCCAGAATAGAAGCAAAAGCCAAGTCCAAGCCGCTTGTACTTTGATGCGCACGCATCGTGTTGAATTTTATTTTTTAATTTAATTGATGCTAATTACTAATTATTAGCAATTAATTATTAAATTATTAATTTATTACTCATAATTTAATAATTAATTGCTAATAATTAGTAATTAGCATCAATTTATTTTAAAAGATAAAAGTCAACACCAGGGCGGCGAAACTATTGTATTGAAAGTAAGAATAGTATTTGTAGTTCAGGTAACCACCTTTCATAGCCTAGATGGCACCAATATCGCAGCGTACTGTTGTTTACATTTTTGTTCATGCTTTGTCGTGTATTCACGTGTACTTGTTGAATGTGTTTTAATGTTAAAAACAACAAGAATTATAAAATAAAAGTGAAAATAATATGCATCAACTGTGAAGAAAATGAAGGTTCGAAAAAGTAAAGGATTTAAGGGAAATGATTGTGGTAAGAAATTTTCAGTGTATACAATTTGTATGTGCACTACATTGCTAACGTAATTATTAAAAATGTTTTGTGGATAAGTTTTTTATAATGTTAAAGTGTGTTGTCGTTTAGTAGTACAAAGTGAATTGTTTTTATTTAAGAAATTGATTATAGTACAAGTAGACAAATTAAAGTAATAATTCAAAATACGTGTACATAACTTTCAAGTATCATAACCCTCATAACACAGTGATATTCAGGATATCCCTGAGACGTCCAAGGGATATCTTTTTGCTTTTGGCGGTTTGGATATCCCAAGGATATCCTATGGATATCCATGGACGACCCTGGGATATCCTTGGGATATCCAAACCGCCAAAAGCAAAAAGATATCCCTGAGACGTCCCAGGGATATCCTGAATATCCCTGTGTTATGAGGGAACCTTTTAACTTGAAATCATAGTTCAAATAGGAAACTTAATGTATTTTTTTTTATTTTAGTTGATAAAAGGAAATGTGAGAAAGTGCAGTGGCTAAAAATGATTAAAAATCCAAGTTTAGATGGTTTAACTTGTAATCAATTACGTCAATACAGAGTTTGCCATATCCATTTTCCAGAAGATGCGTATAAGGTTACGCGAGTTCGTCGGATGCTAAAGGATGAAGCTGTTCCGCAATTATTTCTAGATTGTTCTCAAGAAACGTCAAGTACTGACAAAACTAAAGATCTTATAAGTCCAACAATAGAAATAGATATCACAGAAGGAGATGCTCAAATAGGTAATAATGACGACTGCATGGAATTTGAAGGTATGCCCAGCTGGAGCAACATTGGTCCAGAAAAATTATACAATCCCAGTATATTAATTCAAGATCCCGATGAAAAAAATAGAAAGGAAGTAGTTGACAGTATCCGCGATATTATTTATAATAAAACAACTGAAGACATTGAAATTGATGTTCTAAGAAAAAACAATATTCCTGGGTGGAATATCATACCTGTGCATAGAGATGAGGGCGTTTCTGATACTCCGGTTAATGTGACTGAGTCTCCCAGTACTTCATTCCAAACAAATGTTGAAGTTTCAAGGGAAAATATTGTTCCGTCAGCACCGAAAAGTTCAAAACAATTGGTCGATTCTAATCTTCAAGAAAAAGCTCAATCGACACCAAAAAGTAGAAGAAAACTTCTCGGTACAATTACTAGAGCAAATAAGTTGACACCGGTGGCGAAGCGGCTACATGGCATCGCTTCTAATTTATTGAAGAAACAAACAAAATATATTCATTCCTTGGGGACTTTAAAAGAACGAGTTAAGAGTGCTGAAAAGTATATGGCATCATCGGAAATGAAAGAGATCGAAAAACTTTCCAAAGAACAATTTCAATTCATGGAGAGTCAAATTAGAAACGCTCACAAAAAAGCTAAGGCAGGTACCACTTGTTTACCGTCATGTGTATTTCATTGATAGAATTAATCTCTATAAAAATAACTTCTAATTACATTTTTTCGATATTCAATTTAATCTCGTGTATATATTAATCAATTGAAAAAAAAAATTATTTTATCGAATTTCTTTTAAGCGAAAAAGATTTTACGTTCAATTATGCATATGTAAAGTTAAATCTTATTATTCAAATTAATTTGCATTCAATATATATCTATTTGAATTTATTTTAAACGAACAATTTTTGACGTTTAATAATGTACATAATAATCTTCATTTTTTACTTTTCTAATCGATTTTCAATATCATTATAAGATGATACAATGTAACTTACATTTTTAGTATAATTTACATTTTTTTAAATAATATTTACAACAGGCTAGACGGTTTACACTAGACGATAAAGTCTTAGCTTTGGCAATTTATAAACAATCAGCTCAATGCTATCGTCTGCTAAGTAGAATATTTATTTTACCAACGCCACGATCGTTGCAGACATTTATGCACAGAATATCATTGAAACCTGGGATAAATAAAATTATTTTTCAACACTTAAAAGAACAAGGCAAAACAATGTCAGAAAAGGATAAAGTATGTTTTCTGGTATGGAACGAAGTTTCATTAGATGCTCAAGTCTATTACGATGCAAAAGATGATAAGATAATCGGGTTTGAAGACTGGGGAAACGCGAGAACTTCCAGATTTGCAGACCATGCTCTCGTCTTTATGTTGAGAGGCATTAATACAAACTGGAAAATTCCTCTATCTTATAATTTTTGCAAAGCAAGCACTAAAGCCCCTCAACTAATACGCTGTGTCAAGGAGATAGTGCAAGCAGTAGCCAACGCAGGTTTTACACTTCTTGCCACGGTCTGCGATCAAGGGCAAACTAATGCATCCTGCATTAACGGCTTGTTAAATGAAACAAGAACAGCATGTTTAAGAGAAAATAAAGTTTTCAGTAAGTAAACAATTTTAAAATTTTATCTGTATAATATTTGTCATATTTTTGTAACCTTTCTGAAAAATTCTTTTCTTTTTCAGCCGGCAGAATTGAAATTTCAGGGCAGTAGATTATTCCGCTGTATGATCCTCCACATTTAATAAAAGGAATCCGGAATAATCTCCTCACGAAGGATATTGAAGTAATTGGACTCCTGGAAAGTTTTAGAACAAATGAGCCAGACTATGAAAAAGTTAAAAAATTTTTTATAACACCGGACTTCATAGAAGAAATCCACGAAAAGTGCAATTCTTCAGAAAATGAGAGAACAAATTTTCGTTGCTTTGCTTCTTGGAAAACCGTGGAATTGGCTTATGACATAGATTCAAAAACAATTAATAACATAAGAAATCAGATGCCTAAGCTCTATGATGGACATATACGGAAAAATAAAATTCCGAAGATGAGGGTTTATCCAGCTGTTCAAGTTTTAAGTAGAACTGTAGCTGCATTCATTCGACTTTTGACGAATGTTGATGGAGCCAAACAATGCCTATAAAGGAAGGTGTGACAACATCGGAGGTTTTAAAATTTTTTAATGATACATTAGATTCTATCAACGGACGGAAAAATGAGAAGGGTCATTTAAAGAATCAACTACGAAGAGATGTTAATGCTGGAACTTGCCACTCAACCTTCTGGAGGGAAGCAGCGTTCTGCCTTGGTAACAATGTTAGATTTGTCGATCCGTTAACAAAACGACCAAAAACGGTTCCTTCCTTAAAAAATTTTAGAACTACTCTAATCGGATTTCAACAATTATGGAAAGAGCTGCAAATATTGAATTTTAAGAATTTTTCCCCCGATACATTAATCAAGATCCCTTAGAAATTTTTTTTTTTCATAAAAATATTTCTTTTTTTAAAGAAGCTGATAATAATTTGGCAGCTAATATTCCCAATTTCTGTTTTCGAAAAGAAGTTGTGCGCAATCTTACTAAACCCCTCCACCTGCTGTTGGATTTTTCGTGCCTAACTTGTACTGAGCACAAGGACTTACTACGCGACACCCTGCTGAAAAAATACACGTGTACTTACATCTGTAAATACACATGTGAATTTGAAACAGCAATTACATGTGTTATTACACGTGTATTGGTTGACCTATTTAAAAAAAATTTCTATTATTTTTTATAGGTAATATAAAAATTTTTAAATTTCTTTTTAAACTTTAACTTGATTGATTTTATAAACATAAATTTTTTAATAAAATTACACGTGTAATTACATGTGTTATTACACGTGTAATTAAACGTGTATTTTTTCAGCAGGGCATTCTTTTAAAATTAATCGCAATTAAGTATGTTAGAAACTGGTGTGCATCAATTAATAAATTGTTGAAAGGAAAATAGTCAGGCGAAAGAGTGCAATCCCTCATAGCAAAAGCTGCACGCGAACAATATTTAAAGAAATTAAAAAAAGTTAATAGGTGATTTTTACACTTTGTAGTGTAGGTGTAACATAGTTTACTACTTTTTTACTATAAAACTTTTTTTTTTACTTTTGATTTACATTTATGTATGTATGTATGAAATATATATATTTCTAACTGAAATATTTGTAATTATTGAAGCATCTCCTCTATTGAAAATATTTTTATCGATAATATTCTTAAATAGAGTAAAAGGTACATTTATTAGCATTTTTTACTTTTACTGCAAACATTATACCCTTTTATTCTAAATTTAATTATAGTCGAACCTCTCTTAAGTTTCGCGCATTAAGAACATTTTCTTCAGAAAATTAAAATTTAAAATATTATTCTACTTTCGTTACGTTGTGAAAGTCTCAATACGCGAGACTTAAGAGAGGCTCGACTGTATAAAACTTCTTTAATTCATTCAAATTTTCCCGCAAAATACCGCCGTCATATTGAATTATAGTTCGTAAAATATCTTTTTTAATGTAGAGGGCGTTCGAATAGTGCTCCAGTCTTTATGCCTGTAGATTCTCCGCCCTGGTCAACACGCTTGGCTTGGACTTGGCTTTTGCCTCTATTCTGGAACCACCTTAACTTGAAACTAAATTATTTATTGGACATTGGTTTTTGTCCCTTTTCGAGAAAATAATAAAACCAAATGTCCTGTTCTCTCTTGAAACTTATTTATTAGTAAAAACTACAGGGGCACTCACTATTTTTAAGGCAAAATTATTAAAAAAATTTAATGTCGATAAATTAAATACGATAAAAAAAAACTGCAGTTTGTAAAGCAAACCTTTTGTCGCTCTTTTCTATGAAGTAACAAAAACAAATGTTATTTCCATTTGGGAAACTAAATATTAATAAAAATTACACATGCTAACACTCATTATAGATGAAAATATAATAAAAAAAAACTTTACTTTAGGTAAAGTGTATTATCTCTTTTCTATAGCAATTAGCAACATGAAGAACATATATGTGACAGTCATTTGCTGCCATATTATTTTGCAATAAAACCAAGAGGTGGCGCCAAAAGTACCAAAAGTGATAAATTTCTGATTATTTTGTATTTTCAATTAAAAACAATAAAGTATAACGTCATCTCTGTAGGGTGAAATTGATTATTACTGAAAAATACACAAAGTGAATAATTTATTTTGTTAAAATTGTGAAAAAAAAATTTAATGTTGGTAAATTAAATACCAGTGCCACCGAACAGCTGAGCGACAAAAGGTTTATGCTTTACAAACTGCAGTTTTTTTTCATCGTATTTAATTTATCACATTAAATTTTTTTAATAATTTGGGCTTAAAATTTTTTTAATAATTTGGGCTTAAAAATAGTGAGTGCCCCTGAAGTTTTTACTAATAAATAAGTTCCAAGAAAAAACAGGACATTTGGTTTTATTATTTCCTCGAAAAGGGACAAAAACCAATGTATTTACGATACGAGTACGTATAATTCGGTTTCTTTGACGTATAACACGTAATTTGCAAGAAGAATTTAAAACCAATTAACTTCCTGCTTTCTGTTGTACTGGCCAACCATTTTTGATTGTATTTCAAATGTTTGCTACAATATGTGAAGTTACGAAATTGGTTTACGAAAATTTATTATGAATCGTTTGAAAAGATCGTTCTAAAGAATCGATATTATCAATTAATCGAAAGTGACAAAAAATCGATTAAAGATCGATTAATCGAAAGCAAAAAATCGATTCACATAAAATCGAATCGAGATCGCCCATCCCTACCCAGCCCTGCTCTTAAGGGAAGATATTATACACCTAGGAACAGAATTAGAATCCTGTTTCTTGAATTCGACAAAGCGACATTATCGAACAGCAGGGTTGATTTTTGAATTCAGAAATTGTATTATCCTAATTAATGAGATATTTTCTGCTTGAAAATAAAAAGAGAATTACACTACACGGGGCAATATATAGCAGTTTATTGAAATGATGCAAGCAATTGTCGTTGAAAATATCAGAGCCAAAAAAGTTTTTCTCCCTCTATGATAATAACAAGACCCAACTTACCAACAGCTGACACATGATTTTTAGCTATATTGCAAAATGATAACCTCAAATCGATATTAATATTTTTCGAGAAAATCGTTTATTATAAACTATTTTTGTCAATAGCTTTTTACGTACTTACAATTTAAAATTCTTAAATTACAAATTTATTGTGTCCATTTACTGTAATGTTTTATTATACAAATTCAGGTACAACAAACTATATATATTTAGATTGACTTTACTTTTGAAGTAATTTTACTTTTTAATAATGAAAAATCTACGGCACAAAAAATTTATCATTCTCATTATTAGTCATTGAATAATTATCAATTATTAATTCATAAAAGATGAATTATTAATTTATTAAAATCTCCAAAATGTGAAATATACTTATATATGAAAAATAAATTAAATGGATGAAACGAATAAAGGAACTGACCCCTTTACAAAATGTGAATTACGCTAATCAACAATTCTTTCATTTTTATTTAAAAAGAGTTCTTAAGACGATAAAATTATTTAGATAAATTATTATCTAGTGTAGAACATGATGAACTTAATCCGCAGAAATAGTACACAAACACTTATTTAAAAAATCATCTTAATTCATAAGTCTTCTGGCTCGTATCTACAAGTAAATTTTTTCTATAAAACATTCATAGGTATAACAAATTCTGATCAGAGTTATTGTTTTTATAAATATTGTTATAAGTGAAGTATACTTTAAAGTTTATGAGTATTTTTTTAGTCTTTAATATTACATTTAATTCATTTAAAGCATGTACAAATTGTGGTAAATATATAAAAACGAAAAACTTTTTTTTTGAAATTAATTAATTAATTCAAACAATGTTGGTGAATAATTGTTAAATCCCAGGTGCAAATTTAGGTCAACCGGCAAACACTGGTAACTGTAGTTTAAAAAAAAACTTTAAAGCTTTGTTCGGTCAATTTGTGGTCCAATGTAGGTACGCCTGTCGGCAAAATTTAATATTACTTTTTTCTTATTCACACGATAAATTTTTATTTTTCTCATTGTCTGTCGTAAATTAAAACGCATTTTATTCTGCAGAATCTCTTAAAATTTTGCGGTCGATTCTCATGAGGGTAAGGTATTTTAAAATATGTATGCAGAAAACAGCGTTTAGTTTAAATAGATATATATGTATATAAATATAAAAAACTCGGGATAATTACCAATATGATAAATTATATATATTAAATTCAATATATTTTTATCACATTTATAAATAATTCTAATATGCGGATTTATTTAAAATTAAGCCGACATTTGACACCAATGGTTGATCAACCGTTATCATTTTGAAGATTGGCCGAACAATAAAGTTGGACCAACCTTCGAAACATTAGAGGCCGACCGAAAATTCGCACCTGAAATGATGCATTTGATAATATAAATTTTATAAAATTAGCCTAAAAGTTCAAACTCCTCGTCCGATGTATCATACTGGCGATTTAAGTCCTCGAATTCCAGTACTGAAATCAAAAAACAACAACAAGTTAGAAACCAGGGAAATATAATTGTTGCTAGTTGCCGAATTTGTTACAAGGACTCGTTAAAAAAAATTTTTTTAATTAGAAAAAGTAATTGAGGAAGAGGTTAAAATGAACACAATTCATTATTTCACTAAACGGTTCAGTTGATAGTTTACTCAACGCTCACCAGAGGCGTAATTACCATCAAGAGGTAACGCGGCGTCTGCAATTGTCCAATTTGGTGCCATGTTTGAATGGTGCTTGCGATTATGTATTAAAGTGTAAATTGGTTTCATTATTATGGTTCAAAAATTATCAAGTAGTCCGAAAAATAGGGAGTTATAGGGAAAAATTAACAATTTAAGATTATACTTTCACAATGGAGAATATTGAATTCTTTTCAATAGACGAATTTTCCATTTCGTAAAAAACTGAAACCAGGAATGAACACTACACGAAATTAATTCCATTCCCTTCACATATGTAACGCTCCGCGACAAAAGTTACCTTAGCTCCTAAAAATCTTAGGTTATGTCAAGATTCACGGTATAGTTCGTTCTAACCTCCAAATACATGGTTAATTTTTCCGTACTTTTCCTGGTAAATGAAACTTCTACTTTAAAAAATCTTTTTCACAATTTATCGAGGAAACTGTAGGGCGAAAAGTCCCCGTGAAACATCAACACTCGCGAAGAATACAGCAAATAAATAAAAAATGTGTCAAAACGTAAACAAGTCAGCGCTACATAAACTAAGCACTTTTGACTAGAGTAGTCGAAAAGGAACATAATGCGCGCGAACATTTGAAATTTAAAAGTTTCAGAATAAAATATATAAAATAAAGTCTGAAAAAATATATATTGACAAAAATAAAAAATACACACCTATAGAAATTGAATTAATATAAAATATTTAGAAATTATAAAAAATGATTTGAAAATAATTAGAACTATTTTATTTTTAATTCTCATACTAAACTTTTCAAAACAGAAAAATTCACCAATTGAGAGGGATTCAGATTTTGAATTCTTTTCTTTTTCTGTTTTTCTACCAGGGACTAAAACCGAATTTTATAACTTATAAATTATGCTTAATAATAAATTTTCTTACCAGTTGATGCTGCTGCTCCCAACACTTGTGAAACCATCACATCTTCCGCTGGGGACCAATGGGCAGTCTGCTCATCGCATAATTCAAAAAGTGGCTGTTTCTCCGAAGAGATTAACTTTTCTTGCATTAAGGTGCACAATGATTTAAATTCACTTTCCGTATGACAGAAAAAACACTATGGACATAAAGAAATGAATATTTAATATTATTTACTGAGTTTGACAAAAAAAAACAATGTCACGAAGTTCAAACTTCTAACATATGAATAATTTTTTCTTTTCCTAATGGAATTTTTTTACCCAACAACGTTAATTTGTGACGACCCCTGACCGAATGTATGAGATAAACGGCCGTTAAACAGTCTGTTATTATTTTTTTTTAAATTAAAGTGGAAATAATTTCGAATCTCGCTAATAGATTTTACTTAAAACTATAATTAAAGCCCTAAAGGATCATTTTAAACTAATGTCTGCTGTCCAAAGTAAAAACCTAGTGAGTCGCATTTGCCATAAGGGCGAGCGTCCCTTAGCTTTGTTATTCGACTTTCGCTCTTATGGCAAATGATTATTTGACTTACTAGTCTTTTGCTTTGGACAGCAGATGTTTAGTTTATTATACTCAACTATCAAATATGGAACCATTTAAACTTACTTTTTATGGTCAATTTTGATCTTAGAATAACAGAAAATATGTTTGTGTTGGCATCAGGGAAAATGTAGCTAATTATCGAAAAATAATACGTCACTGAACTTACAAGTGCAACTGAAGGATCTATTCCAGTGATGTGAACTCGACTAGCGACTCTACAATGATATGTCATGTCAAGATCAATTTCATTTTCATCTACTTTTTGATCAACATTTCCAGACCTTTGAGTTGTATGAGGATCTAAAAAAATCACTTCATCACCTGGAAAAACATTTCCATGTTTCTTAATCTATTAATTCTCCTGATGACCGCGTTCATGAAAATAATATTTGTTTGCAGAAGGTAAATGATAAATTTAAAAAATTAAAATATTTCTAGCTCAGCGGTTACTAAAATCTCGCATCCAATAGATGGAGAAGAAGTTCTGCTGAGAGTAGAAGAGTTTGACATTGTTATATTTTGATAATTTCGTTGAGAGTGTAAATTAGTTGAGATCGAGTTGGTGATTTTGTGAATAGAAATAATAAAGTGTGATTATATTTAGTGTCAATGTGTGAAATAAATACATATTATTTTACCACTACTTACCGACACATCCTATGAAATAAAGAGCTAGATTTGGCTTCCCTCCAATTACTCCCATCGACTGTGGAAATTGAAACGAGGTCTGTAAATAATATAAAGATTTGTTTACAGCATCTTAAATACATACTTAGTAAGTAATTGATTCTTTGGATCAATTTTACCGAATGGTAATTGCAACGACTGTCAAATTTACCGAATGCTACTGAACCGAATACTATTTAACCGAGTGTTATTAATTTCGAAAATATTTCAAACAAATCATGAGCACTGGACATATATTTACAGTATTTTTCACTTACTTTGAGGGCATTTATGTAGATTGGATTAATTTCACTAATACCAAGTCTGAGTGGAATTAAAAGTAAAAGAGGTTTCCATTGACTTGGAGCTTGTAATGGAACGTTACCGTCCGCTTCTGCTGTTGTAGCTCCTTCAACCTTGCACTGCCTTACTGAAAATTAAATCAATATTGAAACGTTATATTTTATATATTTATACAAGAAAAAGATAGAGAAAGCACTGGAAAATAGCTGAAGGAATTTTCTGAAGCAATAAAAACAGGACAAGAATCATCAAGACTATAAGCTTCTAATTGTGCTGCCCAAAGTAAAAATCTAGTAAGTCGCATTTGCCATAAGGGCGAAAGACAAATAACAAAGCTAAGGGACGCTCACCCTTATGGCAAATTCGACTTACTAGGTTTTTACTTTAGACAGCAGAGTTAAGGACCCACTTGCCCTTTAGGGAAACGAAGAAGTACAAGCATAACTTGGCCAAAAAATAATTTTAACAATTTACACATTTCATCGTACATTTAAACTTGTTAATTATTATGCAGTGTAGGGTTAATAATTATATCTTAATTTCAAAATTTTAATACTAACAGACATCGTTGATAATCAATGTATTATCGAGTGCAACATGTATCGTTATAGAACTCCATTCGTCGTATACAATTAATTTCCTGCAACAGAAATAATTATTCAAATAAATTAGCAATAGATTATTATTATTATCCAATTTATATTAGATATAGTTTATTTCACTCAGCATATTCGATGATTTATCAATAGTTTCAATGTAAAAATAAGATATAGTTTTATTTTGAAATTATCGTTTATTATTTTTCGAAAATTCGCATCATCAGATCGCTGATTTTTTATGAACAGTCGAACTTCTAATTTCTTTTACTGTTTAAACTTTCGTTCGTGAACTCGACTGACAATTGAAAACTGTACTTTTCTGGTGAATGAGGAACCGATTTCTTCACTTTAATGGGATTCTAAACTAGAGAATCTGCTTCAAAGAGTTTCAAATGTTAAAAAAAAGTTAATAAAAATTCTCCAATACGAAAATTAGGTTTAATATAAATTCTAAAGTACAAGATATAGTAAAATATAAATGTAATATTATACATTTTAATCTGATTTGATTTTATTTTAATAGCGTTTTATAGAAAAAACTGATATTCCAAAAAAGAGATTTCCCTCTAATTTTTACAATTATATATCTAGAGGTTTGAAACTTGACATCAATCTGTATTTTCATGTGTAGATTACTTCAAAAATATAAAAAATCGAATTCGATTTTATTTTAATACCATTTTTTAGAAAAAGCTAAAATGCAAATAAAGGGTCCTCCCCCTAATTTTTACAATTATTTATCTAGAGGATTAAAACTTGGCATTAATATGTATTTTGATGTGTAGATTATTTTAAGAATAAAAAAAAACTAATTGGATTTGATTTTAATAGCGTTTTATAGAAAAAACTGATATTCCAAAAAAGAGATTTCCCTCTAATTTTCACAATTTTTTACTTGGAAGGTTAAAACTTGGTAAACATATGTAGTTTCATGTATAGATTACTTTAAAAATATAAAAAATCTAATTTGATTTTATTTTAATACCATTTTTTAGAAAAAGCTAAAATGGAAATAAAGGGTCCTCCCCCTAATTCTTACAATTATTTATCTAGAGGTTTAAAACTTGGCATCAATATGTATTTTGATGTGTAGATTATTTTAAAAATATAAAAAAACTAATTCGATTTGATTTTAATAGCGTTTTATAGAAAAAACTGATATTCCAAAAAAGAGACTTCCCTCTAATTTTCACAATTTTTTACCTGGAGGGTTAAAACTTGGTAAACATATGTAGTTTCATGTACAGATTACTTTAAAAATATAAAAAATCTAA
>JUFY01033306.1:0-11185 GCA_001855655.1 Leptopilina clavipes
TTATAAAAATTTGTAATTTTTTTAATAAAATTAAAAAAAAAATTTTTTCGTTAACATTATTTAAAACTTAAGGAAAAACCAAACATTTTTCTCTTGACCAAATTTTTCTAAGTCAATAGTTTTAGAGTTATGTGTCATTGAAAATAGGTATATACTTTTAAAAAACCAAAATTTAAAAAATTTACAACTCAAAAATTTGTCCACAAAAAAAAATAAAAAAATACGTATTCCTTTTTTTCAATAAAGAATGGAAAAAAAATATGTTCGGCCGAATTTAAGAGGTCATATGTAAAGTTCACGTGGAATCGCCCATATATATATAAATATATATATATTATTTGTTTATAGTAACTACAGTTAAATTTATATTAAAAATATTAATTAATATTAATTACGAATATTTCAATTGTTAATAGAACAAAAAAATTTGAAGAAATGCAATACTTTTTATTTCTAATTATTAAACTTGACATTTTTTAAATCATAATTTTTATTTATAATAATTGTTAACTTAGAATTATTATTGTTATATTATTTTAATATTGAATTACAATTTTTTTATACATATAAAACACTTAACCTAAGAATTAAAGACTCGCACGCAAGGGGTGGGCTCGAACTAATATTACTGCATTAAGTAAATGTATTTATTAGAGTTAGAGAAGCCACTAAATTTAAATAGAAGAAGATAGCTAAGG
Source organism: Leptopilina clavipes (assembly GCA_001855655.1). Taxonomy (NCBI): domain Eukaryota; kingdom Metazoa; phylum Arthropoda; class Insecta; order Hymenoptera; family Figitidae; genus Leptopilina; species Leptopilina clavipes. The sequence goes on from JUFY01033306.1 coordinate 699, forward strand.
ACCGGCGGTTACATACATGTATTGAGAAGAATCGCCGCTATATGATTTGTGTACGTTTGCTTTAAATTGAATTATTAAAATTCTCTTGAATGATGAGATAAAAGAACATGTACCTTAAATGGAAGAAGAGGAAGAAATGTAATAAAATTTGTTCTTGCGAAATTTGATTTCAGAATAAAAATAGAATATTGGAGATAACAGGAATCGGTGAAGCCATTTGATCTTGGAGTAAAGACTGAGGGGGCTGTAGGTAACATGTCGGTATGGGGAGGCAATACGAGCATAGAATATAGAGGAGGACATTATCGCTTGTGTCCAAGTGTTTATCTTCATTTTTTCATTGTGCATCACTTTACTGAAGCAAAAGTATTTCAGAATTATTTCTTTCTCAACCAATATCATTTTTTCCATTTAATTATGCTGAGTTATTTACAAATAAATAATAAAATCAATTTATAAAACGAAAGTTTCATTCAGGCTAAGGCAAAGTCGAAAAATTATTCTTTATGATACCTTGAAAGAAAAAAGCAAAAAATACGACTTGAATTCTCCCAAAGAAAATAATATTAACATCACATTTTTAGATCGTTACACTTGTGTGGATTTTAGGACTTTTAGAGCAATAAATTGCTTCAAAAGATCAAGTTAAAGTAAATCATGTGAAAAAATATGAATGTTTAAATTGCTCACTACGATTTTGAACAGTACATTGAACGTTCAGTGATCCGAGGGCATTCGCATGTCTAGAAATATTTGCGAATCTCATTAGTGTAAAAATATAAATATAAAAAGTATAATACAATGTAATGTATAATGATTATCAGAGTTATCTCTTTGACTATAAAATAATATTTTTCCGGTCGAAAACACATTAAGATTAAGTACAAGAACAATTTGTCGCATCTTAATAGGGTAAATGAGGTGTGGTGGAAATGTTCGAGTCACTTGATAATAAATTCCCGTCAGCCATCAACAAGATTGGGCGCTTATCGGAACGAGGATTTTACGCGCTTTGAAAACTTTGCATTAGAAAACTTTGCATTATTCGTCCCTTCAGCAAGGGTACGCGGATGGGCTAAAGGGGACGTTCTAGTATGTACAATGGGTACACGCAGTTATAGATGTGGTTTTATACGTGGCTTTCGAGGACAATATAACAGTCTTAGATAATCCTGATTTAATAAATCTAACAGTTGTGTACCGATAACTGGGGGGTGCAACTTCCAACACGATAGCAACGTGTGCGTAACTAATGCGATAAAAAACAGCAAGAATGACTCTAAAAAATCTTTTAGCACGTGCACTAAAATGTATTACATTCAATTCAGAAATATTTATGTCATTCATACAAATTTCATAATTACCTTATTATAATATCTTAATAATCAATCTTTATTATTTTCAGAAACAAAACAATGATTTATTTAATTCAGTTGTTCGGTTCGGCAGAGTCACCAAAGTTTTTTTTAAGTAAACAACATGTTCTATTAATTAATTTTAAAACGCCCTCAAACTGCATTTTCGTTATTCTATAATAAATTCAACGTTCTTGTCTGAGTAACTTGAAAAATTAAAAATAATCCTTATTTCTAAAAGTTGTTTTCATTCATTTATTTTCCACATCTTGTGATAAAATATAACATTAAAATGTCAATTTTTATTTTACAAACTATAATTGCTAATTATAATTCGAAAAAAGAAAATAAACTTTTAAAAATTGTAGACGCGACATTATATCAAATTGACGTTTTAACCAATAACAAAGATAATAACTCGAATATAAAAAATTAAAACATGCAGAAAGTAGTTTCTCGGTTACCACAGAATGAAATTGTTATTAACAATTATTTTTTTGTTTGTAAAATTGTTTATAGCGTTTATTTGTAATGTCAGAGTCATCACATCAATTGTTTGTTGCAATTTTGGCTAAAATGTCATTTGATATAATGTAGTGTCTGCGCCTATGAATTCTTTTGCTGTCTGCCGGCTGATGGTTCGCTAGCTTCACTGCGCTATCAAATTTGGATTCAGTCACCCTAAAAACTCTCGAGTAACAAATTTAAAACGAACAGGATTAATTTTAGAAATATCCGTTTTATTGGATTGACATATTTTAAATTACATAAATCTGACATTAAATTTGGAATTTGGACTCCAAAAACTCGTAAAGTAAGAAAGTTTCAAGCAAATCTGGACTGTGTTTAAAATTTTTGATCGCCATATCGAGTTCGTCACTTTGCAACACGGTAAATGATATAGGAACGATTTTTTAATTGCTGTAAAAAAATCGAATTTTTGCAATGTTTTCTTAAAATTTCAATTATTCCTCAAATAATAATTTATTTATGTTCTTGAGCTTATTTTAAAGGTAATTTTACGTGCAATCAAAATATCTTGTTGACTTGAATGTAATAATATTTTCCAAGACCATACAAGTTGTAGAAGTTGGTCCAAAAATTTTTTTTAAAATCCAGATGGATATTTTTTAGCGTAAAATATTTTTGAAAAATATGCAAATTTGCTTATTATAAAATATTCATTTCTTAAATATTTCCAATTATTTTTCGAGGAATGAAAAAGATTTAATATTTTTTTGGATCAACTTCAATGACTTGAATGTTCTCAGAAAAAAGTACCACATTCATGGAAATAGAATAATTTGATTGCATGTGATTTTACCTTTAAAATAAGCCCGAGTGTATGTAAATGATTTTTAAATTGCTAACAATTTATAAAAATACCCAAACAAGAAATTTTGTTTTATAATCTTCTAACATGTGAGACAATGGCGTATTGACAACACCAAGCATTAGGTGTAATTTCAGTGGTCGAAATAATCCTTGTTTTTCTCAATCATGATGCGTGGCGGATTAAAACAGTTATAAAACAATCTTTTGGTTGCTCTTTCACCGCTCCACTTGAGCACCGTTTTTCGTAATTTTACAATGTATTTTGTGGAGATCTAGTTCGCATAATGCGAGCTAAAATATTTGCTAGCTTGAGGTCAATGTGCTTTCAAAAGAGCGTATAAACATAACTCGGACAAAAGTTGATGAACGTTTTCAAAGTTTTCCTGAGAATCCGGATCGATTTTTCAAAAATGAATTTTACATATTCGATAAAACCTTGTAAATTGGCACAATATGCAACGACTTAATCATCATGAGAAATTTGTTCGCCCTTTATACTTTCAAAAATGCAAAATTTCTACAAGCAAAAAAGCCATCAAGAGACTGAACTTTAATCGCAAGCTTTGTTTTCATACCAGACTCAATCACTTTTCTATTACCAGATGTTACGCGCAAAGCAGTTGCAATAAAGTTAATTTTACGATTACTCAGATTCAAATTAGTTTGAATATTTGACAGATCATTTGCAGACAATAATGGCCGAATTGCTTTGGTTTCTTTTCACTTTGATGCGAAATAAGAGTTCGCCTTGCAACTGTGACAAAGATAAATCGGAGGATTGTTTTCATTAATTTTTTGCTTAAGCACTGTTGAAATCACTTGACTTTGATGGGATTTATAATAGGCAAGTGAAAATATTTTTTACTCAAGAGTTCAAATTGCACTGATGCACTATTATATAAAATGCGAAGATTATAAATTAAAAAAATTTTATTCAATGCAATTCATATATCTTTACTTGCAACTTAATCTTCCGGAGATTGTTTTGAAAAATTCATAGACTGGCTTCGTGCTAGCTCACAAACTTTACAGCTACACTTCAAGTTTGCTTTCGATCTCGTTACTGTTGTTTTTACTTACAAATATTGGTGAATTAAGTACTAGTTCTCCAGTAATTTTTAGCCTACTAAATCTAATATTTATTTTACCAGTGCTTAAACCAATGCTTAATCCATCAGTATTTCTTTCAGTACTCATTTGAATACCCAATCCAATACTTTTGTTCGTAAGGGAATACAATGCATTCTCTATCGAAGAAGAAAATCATCCAGGTTTGGTTGTAATGGAGGACATTAATGCCGTTGAGAGAAAAACACAAATTAGTTGTCTTTGAACTATTAAAGCTACCGTGTAGATTAATCGTTAAACTAGTCTTTTTCAGTATTCCATGATGATGTAAATGAAAAAAAGTTTTAGCATTATTTAGGTCATAAGTAATTACGAGTTGCATAATGTTTCATCCTAAAGATGTCTTCAAGACATCCCACGTCCCCGTTGAATGAATGTAGTTGTCTGTTCCTCTTTCAGTTGTAGAATTTGAAAAGATGGAGTCAATGAATCTCCTATTGAAGATGATTTTTTCTTGAAAAGGTAAGCTAATAATATAAGTTTCATCAGCTGATCGAGAACAAGTTGACACAAAGAAATTTTCACATTCCTTTTCAAATTTTTCAAGACCAAAATAATATCAATAATTGAGAATCGGGAAAAATTTCACAAGATTTTATACAATGGTAAATGATCGCTAAAGATTGGTTCGGATTAAATGCAACCAAGCTGCGTATTCTGAGCAACTGGCGAAGATTAATCACCTTTCCTTAAGCCAGGAAGAAGAAGAGGCAGCATCAATTTAGAAAACTTAGGATCAGCCAATAACACATTTGAACAATTTGTCCAAATTCTAGAAATACTTATCTCTTTTGACATTCAAGAAGATAAATAAAGTTCATAACACTGACAATGACCACGGAACTGAAACTTGATTTCAGATGAAGACCTTGAGTCAGTGATTCAGAAATAAGTCATATTACCTTAACAGATTCTTAACTGACTCATTGAATAGAAAGCCAAAATGAAAAACAAATAAATTGATGATTTGAACAATAGTTTCAAGTTCAGAAATAATATTAAAAGAAATGAAATTTCAATCTAGAATTGTAATTAAAGCACTCAAGTGCAATTTTAAAGCAGATGAGTTTTGTCAGTTTTGTTATCGAGGAAGAATTTTACACTTATTATGTAATTTTAGAGTGTCATGCCTTCGATACAGTGAGGAAAAATTGTAACAGAAGGACCTCAATAGTTTTATAGGCTTGTGGCTGAATAATGTTAAAAATGGTTATTTATTGTAATGAATAGTAGAAAATAGTTCAGAATTGTCCACAAGTCTTGTATTTTTTGTTGGAGATACAAGATTTCGTTACACTGTAAAAAATTTAGGGAGTTAACGGAACTGGGAGTTAGGAGTTAAATTTTTCGAGTTAAAAATCAACTCCAAAAGAGAGTTGACCAAGAGTGGAAAAAAGAGAGTTCAGTATCAACTCCCTTTCGAGTTATTTTATAATGGAGGAGTTAATGTTTAACTCCCTGAGTTGAAATCCCTTTGCTTCAACTCCCCAATGGGTGGGACTTTTCTAGAATCCCCTGGGGAGTTAAAATCTAACTCCCTTTTTTTTCAGTATACTTAGATTTTACAAGTAAATACGGGAAAGAATATTTAATAATTTTCACATAGGACATTGAAGGACATGCAGATTGAACTTTTAATCCGGAGTCTTAATTTGGTATACTGATGTATATTTTTACTTAAGTATAATTAAAGCAGAGAGAACATGTTGGGAATGGGTATCAAAACAAAAAACGTGTCACTCCACAAATTATACAATTTTTAACCTCGAGCTGAAATTTGTTGCTCTAGTTTATTTTTATTAGTGGATTACAGAAAAAATAGTGAATCATTAAAAATTATTTACGTTCACAAAATTTTTTATATGTACATTCAGTCTGCACTTTAAGCCTGCTAGGGCACAATTATTGACATGATTCAAAAATGAGAAGGTAAGCCCATTATTGAAAAATAATAATTTATGAAATTTTATTTTTTCAGTTGTCTAAAAATATCTCCCCATGAAAGAGGGTATTCTAGTGTGTCCGGAAAAAGTAAATACCTTTTCCTAATTTTTTAACTGCATAGGGTCTCTAGAATAATTGTGAAAAAGAACATCTTCAATTTATATGAAATACCTGAGTTATGAAGCCTTAATGCCATAACGAAAGAAAAGGGCGTTCGGATCGATATTTAGCACACATCACATTCAGGGAAAGTATATGTTCCTTCTCTCTGCTGAAATTATGTAGATTTGCTTACTTGTGAAAACGTTAGTTTTTTATTTATAAAGAACATAAAAAATTATTCTCAAATTTCTCCTATTTTCTTAATTTTTAATGGTTTTACTTGAATCTAGTAAGAATAATAACTACAGTGATATATTTTAAGAAATCTTTGGTTTTGTGTTTTAGATTGGACAATCATGTCAACCTTGAAACCACTTTTTTTAGGCGTTCTCTTCGATGATCTGCAACGCCACCATATACACATTTATTTTCATTCTATAAGTTATTTTTTGTAAACTCAAAGATGTAAAAATATATTTTATAAAGTTTGTTTTATATATTATTTGTCTACTTCTTGAAAATGTCCTAAAAGCTGTTTAGAACAGGTACCCTAGAATACTCCCCTACCCTTTAGCACTGACTCAATAAACATCTTTAGTAGACTTGATTACATTTCTATACTGTTAACAAAATTTTTTTGGGCACTTTCTGTTGCGCCAACAAAACAAAAATTGTCATCTTATAAAGTATTTTGTTGGCTCTACCAAAAAATATGATTGAAGCTTTTTATTAATTTAAATAAATCATTTTGTTCGCCCAAAAAACTGGTTTTGTTGCTTCTATATCAAATAAAGAATTTAGTTGGGACAACAAAATTTTTGTTCTTGGTACCAAACCTTTTCTCAGTATGCTTTTTTTCTCACAATATGCTTATTTTTGATTATGAAATAGATAAAAGTTCTTCACTGTTGAAGTGCATAAAGATTCAATTTCTACATTATTTTTTTTAAATCCAAGAAATGCAAAATACATAAAAGACTGTTGGTGAGGAAATCTCTAACTAAATGACTATTACAAAAATGATAATGTCTTTACCTAAAAAATACTGCAGTTCCCACTTGTAGCCAAAATATGACGCAGAATTGACCTCTAGACTGTTGTTAAAAGAGTACCTAAAGAACACTAACAGAAGAACTAACTACATAATTATAGTTTTTGGACGAGTCAAGTTATCCCTACTGAAAATCCCTGTACAAGTTCTTGTACTAGTTCTGGTCAAGAAAATGTACAAGTTCTGATACAAGAATTTGGAACAAGTTCTTGTATGAAAACTTGTACAAGATCGTGCACAAGATCTTGAACAAGAAAATGCACATGATGGCTGCGCAGTAGTTCAATTAACCCTTTACAGATGCGCAATAGTTTTTCGTATTCTTAAGTAAAGAGTCTTAATGATTAGAAATTTTCAAAATTTTGATTTTTGCCCAAAAATTTTTTTTATAATTTTACTTGCACAAGAACATGAACATGTTCCTGTACAAGTTCTTGTATTAGAACTTGTACAGGAATTTTCAGCAGGGATGCAACATAATTTTGTAAAATAAAAGGTCACATAGCAAAGTACTGTCACGTCGTTTCAAGAAAAACCCAAAAAATAAAACGTTTGATAAGAAACTAAAAAAGTGACTGTTTAAATGGAACTGCACAGCTATAGGTAACGAATTCTATATACCATTCATAGCCTTCAATGGGAAGGATGGTCTATATGACTGAATTAAAGAGAAAATTGTCTCAGAAATAATTAAAGTCGAATATATAAACTCGTTTTTAAAATTACTACATTTTACTCTCAACTGACCTTTGAGCACATATTCAAGAATTATGTATCTAACAGTTACAATAAAACCTTTGGTTGTATCATATATATATTCGCAATATTATGGCCATTTTAGTAACCCAACAGCCTTAATTATACTCTTTAATGCCTCTGTAAAATCCAAGTTGAACTACGACGCTTTATCATTGAACCCCTTCGTCATTAAAAATACCTGTTTTAGAAAAATCCAGAAAGCTTTCTGAAATGACTTAATGAGCTTATCCTCCTAGAGGAACATACTTTAAATTCATGTGCTTAATTTTATTTTATTTCATTAGTGATATATATCTTTGTCCACCGACTTATTAACGCCACAATAGATTGTTATTATCCAAATTTAACTGTAAAGTTCCTAGAATGGTTTTGTAGATTTCATAATTTCTTTCATCTATAACATATTACACAGAATGTAGCGGTTAATTTACTTTATAATATTTATGATAGGGAAATCAATATACACGGAGAAAAAAGAAAAGTAAAATTTACTAGTAAATATATGGACAACAAGGTTTTCCAGTAAATTTTACAGTTTTTTAGTAAATTTTACTAACTTTCTTGTTAGATCAGCAAGTCGAAATGATGGATTAGTTAATTTATCCAGGAAATTAGTAAAGTTTACCTGAAATTTGTAATATTTACTGGAAAACCTTGTTGTCCATATATTTACCAGTCTACCTTGTAAATTTCATTTTTCTTTTTTCTCCGTGTATTTTCCATATCACTTTCAAAATTTCAACTTGCTCAAATTGATTGTACTCAAAATTACCATTAATTATACTATATTCTTCTTTTATTATATTTCAATCTTGGACTATCATGTGTGTTGTATCTTATTTATTATTAATTTTTTTTTATTGTTAAATGACTAAAAGTTAATTTAAGTATGAAAACTTTAAGTATTACGGATTAATCAAATAAATATTCGTAATTTCAAATAGCTGGATCATATTTATTATTTTATTTTTGTACAATATGTATAATTTTTTAAACTTACCAGCTATGTGGAGTATCACACCATATTTTCAACAAACTGAACCCCATCACTTGTTTGCTCAACTTTATATTATACTTCCGATTTCCTTTATTTTTGGTTAAGTCAATTTTGGTACCTTTTTTGGGAGCGCGTCACATATTTATTATAATTAATAAATGGGTTATTGTTTTATAGAATCTTAGAAACACAAAATAATTTATTTCATAGAAATTCAACCAAACATAAACGATGAATGTGAACATATTTTGCACATTTGCACTTTTTGGCAAAAGTGAATAATCTATCATTCACGGAAGAAATTATGTATTACATTTGCCAAGTAAATTGGTCATTGTAAATATTGACAACTTTGGTTGGTTAATGTAGAAATTGAAAGTAAGTAATTTTATTAATTAATTTTTGAGTACTATAAAATGTGATAATGTAATCAATTATTATTAATAAATTAATTTTTAATATAAGTAATTAAATAATGTAAATTTTAAAAAGGAAATAGAAGTATAAATAGAAATACAAATGTAAATAATAAAAAATTTAACATCGGAAAAGAGAAGAAATTAATTTTACATCACTAATATTTTAAAAGTAGTTCAACTATTGTTAAAAAACAATAATATATTTCTGGTCTTATATTCCTGAAGATTGTGATTTATTAATAACATGTTTTTTGTTTATTAATAAAAAAACCAAAACTAAAAAATTATGAAAAGCACTAATTATTATTTATGAAAACATAAGTGAATGAACACCCTATATTTTTACTCAAATCCTTATTTTAAATAGTTTTAAAACTAATTACCTTAGTCATAATAATTAACTAACCATTTTTTCAAAAAGAAAAATTTTTATACTCATTTGTAACATTTTTTAACAGGGTTTTCATTCACTGGTGCCTGTCCATTTACTGGTATAGCACCCGATATTGATTCGTCACTTATTTGATCAAAAAGATTTGGTGAATGTGTACATTAACCGATTAAAGTGCACAGAAACAAAAAATTCGTATGCATTCACCTATATACTTAGGCCCAATTTGGACATCGTATATCCCAAAATATAAATAAATCAATTATTGCATCAAATCTTTATAAATAAAATCGGACTTTTGTCCGAGTAGACTACAGTAACACGTTTTCCACAAATCTTCACTAAATTAGATAAATTGAATACATAACTTTTCCCTCATAAAGAGAGTGAAACAGAACCTCAATGAAGAATATACACATCACTATAACAAGAAAACATTTTAGAAGGATGATTGATCTGTCAAGAGAGTAGAGTTTAACCATCGTAATTTTGACCCTCGAAATTTAACCCTCCAGTTTTCTCCATGCGGTAAATACTATTTTACATGGTGGATTACACAAAATGTATAATCATTAAAAGATAAATACGTAAATATTACGTGCCAAGTAATTATTCCGTGTGTAAATTGTTGCCCCACTTGTCCCCATTTAAAATGGGACGTTGGTGTGGCACTGGAAAGGTTCATATTATCACAAGGTTGCTAATATTTATCTGGAATACATATTGCAGTGATGCCTGTTAGGGATGTTCGATACTGGATCGATACTTTGGGTTTTGTATCGATACTTTTCAGAATCGATCCTTGAACTTTAGTATCGAAGATGCGATACTTTGTTTAAAAAATATATTTATAATAAAATTTTTAATAAAAATACGACAATCCCATCTTATAAGATAAGACGTACGCAAGTGACGGCCAATCAAAATTGACGGTCTGTACAGCATGAAAATTATTTCTGATAAATTGCACGTTTTGATTGGCTGTCTATTTTCTGCTATGTATTTC
>JUFY01033307.1:0-22560 GCA_001855655.1 Leptopilina clavipes
CCCTTGACCTGTAGATCAAATTTGACCTACATTTTGACGTAACTTTACAACCTTTTATCTGTAGGTAAAAGGTTGACACACATTTTAAAGAATCGTAACGACAATTTACAAATACAAATACAACCACTAATTGTTGTAGTACTACATGTTTTGTAGTAAGTCATGTGCAATTGACACTTAATTCTTTTTTCAACTGCAAGAACACCAGCTAAGGTATTACCTCAAAACTCTGCCTGTGCTTTATCAAACAACTTCAAAATTGGTGTAGTGCTACATGTTTTACAGTACAATATGTTTGCTGTTTTTTATGTTAAATAAACTACAGTTTACACTTGAGAACAGAAATTTGCTTTTGCTTTATCAAACAATTAGAAAATTGTTGTAATGCTAGATATTTTGCATTACATAATGTACAATACGCTTTACTGTATTACAAAAGATACATGTTTGAAAGTACGTAAACCATACTTTTTTTGAGTAGCAAGCTTTAGTACTGTCCTGTTGGAGGAATAATTGCTATACTTTGACAACAAGTAGTTGTTGTGCTTTACTAGGAAAAGAGAAACAGTGTTGTATTTTTTAAATTACAGTATGTACTTTTGAGTCATGTTTTAAATTTAAAATCAGATATATCATTTTGTTTCTGATTTAATGTAACGCTCTTTTTGCTGATTTGATCTTTGCATAATACAAAGACACAAATATGATAACCCTCTCTTCGGCTGAATAACACGCTGTACTACTTTTACTAACAGCTAAGAATCTTTTTAAAAAATAGTCATTTGCTTTAGCAAAAAATATAAGATTCTATTATCGCCAGATATTTTACAGTACATTACGTATTGTAAAAAAGTTTTGCTGTTTTTTCTTGTTGAATATACCATTTCTATCAAGAATATTCAATAACAAACATTTGCTTTTGCTGACAATTATAAAATTCTAGTTGTGCAGTTCTGAATGTACGTCATGAACACTAACTAACTCTTCTGCCTCTGCCTACTTCCGAATACCAGTAAGGTTCAACTATTGAAATTTGATTTTGCTTTATCAGACACTTGTAAATTGGAGTTGTGCTAGATGTTTTAGAGTATGTCATGTACAACACAGTTTTCTTTTGTCAGACACAAAAACAGTTACAGTCGTGTGCTAGATATTTTTTGAGTACTTGACTATAAATCGTAGCCAAAATAACATGTAAGGTAACAATGCAAGCTTGTAGAAAGTAGCACATTATCCTCAAAATTGCATAGCATGTAAGCTTGCCGAAAACCTTCACTGCAAAGTTACTGAGCAAGCTTGCAGCTGTGAACTTTTGAAGACATTTTGCTACTTGCAGCAAGCTTGCACTACAAGCTTATGGCTATTTTGCAAGCTTAAATAATACTAGGGAGGAAAGCGTAAGTGTGAGTGTAGCAAGGTGAAGAGAAAGAAGAAACAATCAATCTTGTCTGCAAAAGTTTACTGTGCTCTACCAAAAATGTTTCTAAATAGTTATTTCAATTGCACAACAATGGCTACGGTAAGCTTTTGTGATAAGACAATAACATGTTTACATTCTAAAGTCGTAGTAATCTTACAGTTTAAGGTTATAGTAAGCTTACACAGTAAAAATACCAAGTAAGCTTACTGTACTGTAACAATAGAATGTCTACAATAGGCTTACGGTGAAAGCTTACAAACCATACAAATAAGCTTAAAGTAAAACATCGTGCTAAGCCCAGATGGCACGTAATCTTATAATTACATTATGGTAAGCTTACCATGCAAGGTTAGAAATATTGCAGTGTAAGGTTACGGTAAGCTAACCGTAAGGTTAAAATGTCCTACTCACCCTAAGGTTACATGGTAAGGTTATCGTAAGATTTCACCTTAACTTTGCCGCAAGATTGCAATGCAAGCTTATCTCAATATTACTCTGTAATTTGCTGCAAGATTGCAAAAGAAGCTTGCTGTAAGTTTTAAAAATTTTGTTTTTTATAGTTCCGTTTAATTTATACAATAAAATTTAGAAATATATAGAAAAAACTTAGAAAAAAATTTTTTTTAAACTTATGGTAAGATTATTTAGCAATCTTGCAATAACCTTGTGGCAAGCTTGCCGTGCAAGATTACTTTGCAACCTTACGATAACCTTACCATGTAACCTTAGGGTAAGTAGACATTTTAACCTTACGGTAAGCTTACCATAACCTTACACTGCAATATTGCTAACCTTGCAAGGTAAGCTTACCATAAGGTTACTATAAGATTACATGCTATCTGGGAGAGAATAGTATTTTTTACATTAAAATTTCCAGTTATACTTACATTATCACGTATCCTGGAAGTGAATAATATTGTATATAATATACTGCAATAGAAGAAATTGAAGACATAGAAGAGAATAAAGAATCGTATTTACTAAACATAAATAGGATTACTTTTTTACATTCAAATTATTGGCAAAGTTGATGTATTTTTTATAATGTTATGTTGCTTTCAAAATAAAGCTACCTTATTTGTATATTAAAAATAGTAATCCTGTTTCAAGAAAAATTATAGGTAGCAATGTAGTCATGATGACAGAAAATACTGTTACGTATCATCTATACTTTGGCTTGCTTCTTACTGAATAATTATTATTGAGTAAAAAATAATTTACATGTATATTAAAAATTACATCTTCAGTAGTAAGACCTTGCTTTTTTATATATGTAAAAATTGGCAACAAAAATCTGTTTTTTTTTAATTATTTATATTTTTCATACCATAAGATATTTATTTCAAAAATAATAAAATAATAACATAAAATTTTATAAGCATTATATGCAACATTAATTGTTGCATTCAAAAACATTTTTGTACTTTTCATCTTACAGGAAAAAAATTACACACTAAAACAACGCTATCTATAATAATGTTTTTTCTGAAATAAATTTTATTATTATTAATTGTTTTTTAGTTCATTTTTACTTTTCGAGGGTAATAGAAAATCTAAAAGCAGGTACCAAAGTTACCGTACTCTTTAGTTATGTGGAAAGGGCTTCTTTATCCCGTATAAAGTTCTTTTGACCATGCTGATCGATTAAAAACTATACCCTTTCTTACTCGACCATTCCTACTAAACTATCTTGCGGCTTCAAACTTCGTCGCCTCTGCGACTCTTTCGTGTCGTTCTTATTCTGGCATTATTTTTTCCACGTTTTTTTTCCACGTTTTGAACAGTATATTCTTGGCTTGCTCTAGGGCAATTCTGAAGAGTCTGCAGATTCATGACCTGTGGTTGATTTTCTCCTTTCCGTCAAAGTTCTCTCGGTATAAGTATCAGCATGGGCTCTTCTTATAATCAGCAAGTTTATGATTAGCTTCTTTGTACCTAAAACACGCTTTTGGCTAATAAACAGCTAAGGATTCTTTTCCTATATGACCATAGTCAAGGCCATATAGTCAAGGCCATATAGTCAAGGCCATATAGTTCTTCATCTGACTGAACAAGACATAATGCCAACCTTTATGTGTCCAAGATCCTCCATCTTGTCAGCATTTTCTTGACTGGTGACAATAATGACGAGCTTCACTCCTTGCTTATTTGGTTCAAAGACGACGGTCCTTTCTGCTTCTTACAGGTACCTTCGAGATTTTTTTATGTTTCTTGGACGTCTTCTTGCTGTAAATACTATCCAGGTGGCCAATTTTCAGCGTAATTTGTCTGTTCAACATCTACACCCTAACAACATTACCAATAAGCATTGTCACCTCCTTGGTAAACCATTCCTTGTCTGAAGAACTGCCTTTTTTGTAGATCTAGCTACTACAACCCTCGTACGACTGTCCTTTAAGTTCACCTCTTTACAAAGTTTCCCCAACACTGCGGCGTTGACAATCTTCTGTACATCACAAGACTTCATCATCTTGCTAACCTTTCTTCCATTTTCAAACTGCATGCTGCTGTCCTTTCCAAAGGTTACTATTTTAAAAATTAGTAGTTGTTTATTATAAAGAGAAACAGCTATCCCTGTAACATGCGCTTCTCTCTCGCATAAAAGACAGCATTTCTCTTATAATCAATGCAAAAAAATGATGTCTTAAAAAAATGTAAAAGTAAGACACTTGACATTTAAAAATGTCTTTTGTTAGTAAAGTGACTAAATTTAGATGTCTCAAATACTAAATGTCTCAAAATCTAAGACATTAATAGAGTCTAATAAAAGTAAACAAGACATTTATATTGTCTTAGAATTTAAGACACAAAACGTAGATGCAAAAAGTGTCTTATTTTTAGACGTTTTGATTAATTTAAGACATATATGTGAAAAGACACTGATAAATTCAAGACCTATAGAAATTTGAGACAATTCGAATACAATGCTGCTTATGCCTTGTAAAAATTACTTGTTTAGTATTAAACGAAGACGCCTATCTCAAAACGCCTCTATAAGTCTTAAATTTGACCACCAAAGTGTCTTAAGGGGGTCACCCCGTGTGATGGGTTCAAAAAATCGAATTTTTTTTTTTTTTGCATAAATTGCATCTATAACATATGTAGAATATGTGGATAAAGCGATTTTTTGATATATAACATCCTTAAAAAGTTATAACACTGATAAGGCAAAGTGTTGGAGCGGGCGGTCGCGCGACGAGCTTTCAAAACGGAACCTTCCGGGTCGCTTCGGTTTTTTATCCGCGATTTTTAATTTTACATACATACATACATATATGTATAAGTAATGAAGAAATACATTTAGAAGGTGTCCTTTATGGTCCAGGCATAGCAGATTAATCGTAAGTCAATAATGAAACATTTCATGGCTTTATTCGTACTTGAACTTTCAAACGCGTTTTTCTCGAAACCATGTTTTTCGAACTGGTGACCATGATTTCTCAAAAACTACTTAACCGATTTCGTTCAAATTTATAGAGTATATTCAGTACATGTATGGCTATCGCCCGAACCAGGATAATTGAAAAAGGTCAAGTAGTTTTTTTTATATACAACAAAATAGACACAAAAAATCGCATTTTTAAAAAAAAAAAATTTAAACCTATGTAAAAAATTCAATTTTTAATATTTTCAAAATATCCTGGTTCCGGCGATAGCCACAGAATCACAGATTAAGAAGCAATTTCATTTTTTGATTTCAGTTCAGTCAATCAGTCGGAATCGTGGTCACCGATGGACCACTTATTTTTCACCAAAGCCACTTTAGAGTATTATAAGTCGTACAAAATTAAGTATTTTTTAATTAAAAAAATTTTTTTTGTAGTTCAAATGTTACTCAATAAATAGGAAAAAAGTTTGAAGTTCTAAGTTTTTATGGATCCAAAATAAAAATTCCCAAAAAATGCTAAAAGAACAGGCCGTCACACGGGGTGACCCCCTTAAACGAAAACATCATTTATTGCAGTGATACTCTTTAAATTTTTGCAATATGGTCACCCTGTTCGTACTACCTCTTCTCCTCCATTTCTCCACGATGATCTGTGGTACTTCTAACGCGTTGTTATTATTTATTTATTATACACTCATCTTTTGACCTATATGCGCTTATACAAGTGTATTCCGAAGAAGTTCCTTTGAATAATTCTTACTTTACTAAACTTAATTAACTAAAGCGTCTACGGAAGAAAGACTTTAAATTAGAAAAACTGTCATTTTGCCTGGACCACCCCGTCTAATCGGCTTTCTTGCCAGAGAAGAGGGAAAACCCCGAAAACCTATGAGTAACAAGTTTCAAGTCAATGCAAATGATTTTTATTTTTTCGGACGCCATTTTAAATCGACTATTTTGATTTTTTAGCCTCGATTTGTGTTGAAACAATAAAATCAACTAAACCGCGGCCTGACTGTTATTGTTCAAACAGGGACCCGATGTGCAATAGGACTTCGTCCTGTAGCCACGTCCAGTTTTATTGTTTCACCCAGATTTGGCGTAGCCTGAACCCAAACCGTGCAGAATTGTTATACATATTTTGCAATACAGTTGCCTGCATTTAATTTTAAGTATTTATTAATTGCCACCTACAAATCAGTTTTAATAACGCAATTTGCATATTAAAAATAGTATTTTTATTTTAAGAAAATTGTACTTACCTTTTTATGTAAATCTCTTGCTCGTTACTGAATTATTCCTGATTAAGAAAATTACTAAAAGTGTAAATTAAAAAGTAAATAAATAATAAAACTTTTAAAATTTTGAATATATGCTTTGATTTTTTCTTATATGTTTGTCTATAAATAAAATTGCAATAGGATGCACAGAAAAAAAGGGTGGTAATATTATGAGAGGTAGAGTGTAAAAATGACTTGGGTAGAGGGTAAAAATGATTTGGGTAGAGGGTAATACTTGTATGGTGTAATATTATGAAGGGTAAAAACTTACTGGAGTACAGTTCATACAAGATGCACTTCTTTTAGGCACTGTCAAGTAATGTTAAATTATTGAATTATTATTCATGGAAAATATTCAAATAA
This sequence comes from Leptopilina clavipes, assembly GCA_001855655.1. Classification (NCBI taxonomy): domain Eukaryota; kingdom Metazoa; phylum Arthropoda; class Insecta; order Hymenoptera; family Figitidae; genus Leptopilina; species Leptopilina clavipes. Next base: position 6,452 of record JUFY01033307.1, read on the forward strand.
TAGTAATTTAACAATTCATTGAAATTAATGAAATAAATAAACTTTTAAAAGCAAATTGCACTGCTGCAGTGTCAAACATTTTGTATTTTTTTAGGTTGTAAATTTGTAAACAAAGAAGAGTTAGGAATCAGTAGAAGAGAAAGTTACGCAAAATCAGAGTTGGACAAGAAAATTAGTTTATTGACAATAACCCAAAAAAATTGATAACGTTCATATTATAATTTATATGAGGTAACTTAAGATGGATTCTATTGAATTAATAACTAATAGGAAATAAATCATTCACTAGGAAAAGAATAGCGTATCAAATTAAACATATGTCATTCTGGTGATAATATAAAATTTGTAAGAAGGGTTATGAAATGACTTTTAGGAATGTTTTGTGCTTAAGGTTCGGTTGTCATTGTGAAGGTGCTTTTTCAAAAGATAATTTATGTTGACACACTGTCACAACGCCGCGTCGATAAATAATTAATTTTTTAATTTAATTGAAATAATTAATTTTTTTTTTAATTTTACAGTACATACAATTCGATAACAATGCACGCGCATCACTTTTAAGACGACGTGAGATTTGCTATTGGATAATCACTTTGAAAGCTAAAGGCAAAAATTTGGTGAAAATCAAAAACAGTATGAGTGAAAAAATATTTTATTATGGTTCAATGTTAGTATTTTTAAAACTGTAGTATTTTTATTGTGAATTATCAGAAAAAAATATTTCTTTACACAAGTGAGTATTTCCTTATTTATATTTGTTATAAAGTGTTTACTTTTTATGTTATGACTTTTTGTTTAAAATTAATTTACTAATTATTCATAATTTAAATCTTAGTTGATGCTGTTAGTAGCAAACCATTTACAAAATCTTTACGTAAACTTCACACATTGGGGCGACGAGCAACTACTTAAAACATCAGACTTGGAAGTCCTTAGCACAGAAAGAAAAATTTGGAGAAGATACCAAAACCTAAAGAATATTATAATGGCAACTTAAAGGACAATAATATGTTTTTTCTTATTATATTTTTAAAATTTTAAAGTTTTCTCTTTTTCATTTTTAACCTTATTATTTTAATTAAAGTTTAGAAAATTTTGTTTTTTATACAATTGTACAGAGTATTTATAAAGTAAAATAAATTATTTCTTTGAAAGCTTCAATGTCCTAAATTTTATTGCAATTTTTGAAAATGTTAATTTTTTTATTACAGATGTCAATTTATTGAGAATGCATATGTAAATTTTACTTTAAATTCGTCAAATCCTAATAGTTTGTTTGAATAGAAATTTTTTTAAAAAGTTTTGTTTTTAAGTTTTGATTTGTATTTTTTTCAAAGTTTAAAAATTGTTTTTTATTTTGTCGTTTTTTTATTAATTTATATATATAAATAAAGTTAATATTTAAATTAAAAGTAATCGCAGTCATAAATTCCGATTTAATTAACTTATCAGTTAATTAAATAATTTTTGTGGAATTTAACAACACCTGGAACACATCACAGTTTAATTTTTATTTAGAATATAGAGGAATTTTGCAAGAGAAATATTTAGAAACCCTGAATTTTAGTATATCAATGGCCAGAAATTTCACTGTCTTATTTACTAGATTCTGAACATATCGAAATAATTATCTCTTTAAATTAGCAGGCGTTGTTGGAGAAGGTAAAGAAGACTTTTGCATTCTAAAAAACAATTTGTAATTCATTGTATAATATATCATGTGCAATGTGATGATCGCCTCTCCAACTTCCGAAAACGCTTTTTAGCTCCGAATATAGTTAAGATAAATAATTCCTCTTCCAGATTACAATTATTATCCATTATAACAGAGTACAGCTGAAGCTTAAGTCGTCCTTGTCACATAAAAGAAACCTATTTAAAAATTTGAAATAGGATGTAAAATATCAATTTTCTGATTTAATAATTAGCCAATAGTTAATTAACTTGACAAATTGATATTTTACATCCTATTTTATATTAATATCAAATAATAATAATATTAAAATATATTTCTTTCTTTTATTAAAAATCAAATATAGCAATGTTGAAGTGAGGCATTAGAGAAGAATTTTTTAAATGTATTATAGTGATTTATAAAACGATAACATTGTATAATTACCATTTTTATAAAATATACTAAAAGTATATTTTGAAGTATACTTTGAATGTAATTTAGTTCAAGAAAAGCGGGTATAAGGTTATTGTAAATAAAAAAACTGACTTGGAAAAAAAACCCCTATTGGGGAAAAAAACCAAAGATTATTATTAATTACATAGTGAAACTTAGCTTAGAAACGCAGAAAATTGATGGCAAACTTATTCTTACAGTCTTCTGAAGTTGATTAACAGTAGAAGCATAAATTTAATTGTGTGTTGATTTTAATACTCAAGCTCAGTTGAAATGTACAAAAGAACGTATGTTAGTAAACCAGCGCGAATTCGCATACATGTATTTTACGAAGACAATGCAAACATTACAATAAAAACTATAGAGACCCATACAGAACTTGCAGTAACGATTGCTTAACCTTCAGAAGGCCAGTAATTAAATTTTTTTTAAAATATTTTTAATAGGTATTTTTTATTTCTAATTAATTCATTTCATTTGATAAAAAATTATACTGGTCAATATTGTGGCCTTCTGACATTCTCAAAGTTAAGACCAGTATTTAAAAGCTGTAATGTGGTTTGCCCTACATCGCTATTTATGGTCATCTTCTTACGGTGATACATCAAACTATTTTGTTTTCAAATACTGCTATTATTTACACACGATAGTTAGTTAATTACCAATATTATTAATATTAATAACCAATTATATTATTATGGTTAATAACTAATATTATTTTTAAACAAATTAGAGTTATAACGCTAAGCTGGAAAGCCCACAAACGACTGAATTGCCAATTGACGAGTACTCACAGGCATTAAAATGGTTTGCCCCTACCGCTTTAGGTACCAAACCACTATAAATGCTTAAATCTTCGAATAGTATAACGTCAAGCTGAAAGCACTCAGTGGCACTAACATGTGTTAATGTTAAAATACAGTCGATGGTACCTTAATCCACAACTCAACTAAGTTTCTTTAATTTCCGAGCCTAGATACTAAAACGGTGTTAAAAGCTATGTAGAGATTTATTTTTACAAAAAACTTAATGTTTAATAATTATTACAATTAAAAAAATATTAAAAGACGACCAAGACTGTTGAGCGAAATTCAGCTAGTAAAAATTTACGGGAAGATCAAAAGATGGCCCAGCCAATGAAGGCAAGATGAAAAGATGACTCAGCCTTTTAAGGCAAGATCAGAAAATGACCCAGCCAATAATTTGAGGCAAGATGGAAAGATGACTCAGCCATTTAAGGCAAGATCAGAAATTGTCCCAGCCAATAATTTAAGGGAAGATCAAAAGATGGCCCAGCCAATGAAGGCAAGATAAAAAAATGATCTAGCCACTTAAGGCTAAATTAAAAGATGGCCCCGCCATTTAAGGCAAGATCAGAAAATGACCCAGCCAATAATTTGAGGCAAGATGGAAAGATGACTCAGCCATTTAAGGCAAGATCAGAAATTGTCCCAGCCGATAATTTAAGGAAAGATCAAAAGATGGCCCAGCCATTTAAGGCAAGATCAGAAACCATTTATAACCGTGTAAATACCATTCAGAAGTCATTTATATCGACCGTTTCACAAACTTTTAAGTAAACAATTTTAAGTAAATTAAGTGGTTTTTAAAAATTTGTTCGCCTCATTGGATTTACCATCTGTAATTCTTAAAATTCGATTGACTGAATCCCAATTACAGAAGAAGAATTATTGAGTCCATTTGTGGGACTATATTTTTCTTTTTCAGGAAGTTGCATACTATAATAATCTTCTGCTGGAATTGATTACCTCAGTTCCATTTTTCTTTACCATATTTATTAACAACCGTTCTTGTAGCGAAGAATCTGTGGATTTAAAATAAATTGTAAATTTATAATAGTAGTAAATTTTAAATAAATATATTATCAATTATCTATTACTTACAATCATTTAATGCAAATTGCCCAGTGCTTTCTTTATAATGATATATTGTTTGTTATTCCAACGGTGTCCATGAAATACGTCAAATGTCAACAAATCATTATATGTTAAGGACACATATTCTTCATTAATTTGAACTTCATAAGCCATTAAAATTGTATTGTGATTAACAGTTTTAACTATGCGAGAAACGAAAACTGGACTCTCATTTCTCCAAACAATGGCGTGTAAGGCAACAAATTCAGGCAAATTCTCTTCACTGTATCCTGTAACTAAGAAGCACTTCAACGGAACATATTTTATCCCATTAATCTGCACCCATTTTGCTATTTGTAAACGTCTTACATCTGGAAACAAATCTTGAAAGATGATGGCATTGATAGGGACCCACTTTAAAGGATCTTTAATCATTTCTCTTCCTAAATTTCCTCGCAATATAAATGTCTGACGCAATTGATGTTTTCTCGCTAATGTTACTGGTAGATTTTTGTAAGTGCGTAGGCATTGAGCCATTCGTTTAGAAACTTGATGAAAAGCTTCTGCCCTCATGGTTTTATACTGTTGTAATGGTCCATATCTCAGAATCGCAGGTACTCGGTGTAATAAGAAGTGCTGTTTTGGAATAAGTGGCTCATTGTAAGCTGCTTTAAATGTTTCCAAATATTCTGAGATGCAACTATTCAAGTAATCCAATATTGAGTGATTTATTTGATCTGCATGCGATATGAGTATGTATTTAATCATTTTCAAATAATTTTCCAACGCAAGCAATCCTTCAGGAACTTTATCCGAAATGATTAATGGCAACATTGTAACCAACTGTGCCATTTGTGCTGCTGTCTGCTTAAATCCTTCTGTTAAATCCATTACATGCTTTTGACTTATGTGCGATGGCTTTGCAGATTTTTCTGTATATCCATAATCAAAATCTGCTATTCTTCCATTCAGTTCATCAAGGGTAATCAAGTGTAAAGTAAAACAAATTTCTCTTAGAAACAGTTTTGTCGTTCGAACGCAAATTCCCAACCAATCATCATGAACTAAATCCGATGGAGTGGATAGTAAAGGATGAAACCCTTCTATTGCAGTCAAAGCAGTTCTCCGATTAATGCCATATTCTGTTCTGAGTTCATCTTTCCTGCGCCCAACAGCGTTTTCAATTTCGTCTACTTGACGATTATGCTCGTCTGGTGAACGAAGTAGTGTCGGATTTTCTACACACATTGTCCTCACTTCATCCAATGAAGCTTTACATGTTCGACAAGGGTGACGTGCAACAAATGATTCCCTAAAACCACACAATTGATATACAGCAAGATTGTCACCAATTATTACTGAAACTGTTCCATAAATTATCTCTCCATTCCGCAATACAATACCATTTTGTATTTTCTGAACATCGTTCACAATATGATTTAGTATCGCGTTCATCCCATACCTTTTTAAATGCGGATTTGACACAATACCAGCCAAATTAATGAATTTTAATTGTGATTTATGTTCAGAAGTTATATCTTCGTCCATCCAGTAAAACATTCCCAGTTTATTTATAGATGATGACTTGCTACCGACAGCATCACACATGTCAACTTCGTCGTAATATAATTTCAATAGTTTACAATCTGGTCTCTGATTTCTGTAAGGATGTTCTTGAACGTGTTTTCCATCCATGTAAGTTTCCATTATTCCATCCTCACGTCTTCTTGGCAAACGTGAAATATTACCATACGAACCATTTTGTATCCACCTAGGAAGAACTTCACTTATTGGAATGTGGATAAATTCATCTCTTTTTATTCTCACTGGTTGATTTCCATCCACTGTAGCTGTGCCGTAAGGAACAAACCTTTCACCTAATTCAATTCTTTTCGGTTGGATGACATTAAATTTCTTTTTGAAATATACGTCTTGTTTATGAATAGTTTCAAGTCCTCCATAACAATTAACGCTGCCACTAATTTCAGCAATATCAATATAGTTTCTCAAGTGGAGGCCATGATCTTCAAGCTTAGTTTCGATGTCATTTAAGCAACGATCAACATACCATTGAACTACATCTTGCATTTTAACTAAAATATTTATAACATCCTGATTAGTTGCACGAGTAGAACTCCTTAAATATAGAAGGTATTCTCCCATTAATTCTTTTTCAGGATTATCAGGTATATCATTAACGTCATCTAACAGGTTCTCATCTTCGGAATCTTCACTTGTGTCATCATCGGAAACAATATTTTGAGGTGGAATACCGCGAATGGGTTCCATGTTGATAACTGCAAATATTAATTTAAATATAGAGAATAACATGAAATTAAATTTTGGATACATTTAACAAACATTTTCACATTAAAATTAAAAAATATTTATTTTTGAATTTTAATGTAAGGTAGAGTTGGGCGAAACCACCAATTTTGAACATTTCAAACTATAGTTCCAAATCCAGAGCTATTAAAAAGCCAAACTAAGAAGCTTTTGAAAGATTGTTATCTTGGCTACATTTTACTCCAAAGACGCATCTCTAGATCTCTTTTAGATTTCGAGCTACAGCTATTCTACTCGACCCTTGCAATTAGTGGTTTCGCCCCACTACATAGGGCGAAACCACTAATTATATTTTTCAAAGAAAAAAAGCAAAATTTTATAAGTGCACAAGGAAAAACAAGGGACAAAAACGATGATAAATCCGTCACTTAAATAACACATACAATAATATACAGAAATTCGCTAATAAATTGCCTAAATTAATTAATCGCATAATAAAAGTTGCAAAAAATGTTTTAAAACAAGAAACAAATGATTAGAATGCAGAAAATATAAATTTCTAGGTAAAACAACCGATTTAGTATTACCAAACATTACTTTGGTGTTTTCGCCCCACACGTAGATTTTAAGAAAAAAACACAATAACTCCCGAAACAGTTAAAAAAATCGACAAATAAACAACACCATCACATTTAAGACACTCAAATTAATAAAAAAAATCTTCACTAAACATATTAATTTACATTAAAAGTTCATATAGATATCTCATGAAATGAAAGGAAAAGTTGTGAAAAAAGTTTGATTTTCATAAATAACATTGTCATGCAGAATCAATAATGCCGATCAGCTTAAGACTCTAGACACATATGAAGAATGTTAGAACCATCATTCATGGTAAACATCAAATACATAATATGTACATTACAAAAATAAAAGCGAAATTGGTGGTTTCGCCCCACTCTACTCTATTATTACAATATTAATATTTTATATAATATTTATTATTTTTTTAATGTATTTCATTTAACTATTTTTAAATAAATCTAAATTTATAAAAAAAATTTTTTTAAATTTCGAAACTTTTTTAAATTTATTTTTTGTAAATTACTGTTTAATTTTTTATGAAGTTTGCATTGAAGTTTTTCTATGTCTTTAACTTTTAAATATTGACCGATAAATCTATTTTATTAAGAAATTTATCACTATTAATTTAATATCGATGAAAAAGTTTCAAAATTAAATATCAATTGAAAAAACTATTTTTTATAAGCTCAGAATTAAAAGAATTCATGTTTAATTTTTTGTTATAAGAAGTAAGAATTATAAAAGTAAGAATAAATAAAATGTTTATGTATGTCTGTATGTCTGTTCGTACTAAAAAACGTACTAAAAACCTATTTAAGACTAAAACAACAAATTGTTAATAATAATTTAAATTAAATTAAAATCTATCCTGCGTTGCAAATGAGCTATAGTGAAAAGCTAGGAAAGTATAGCGAAGTCTATCAAACTATGGAAAAAAGCTAAGAAACTATGACTTATAATCGTTTCCCATACTTCAAAATCAACGTTTTTCTAGCAAGAAAAGTATGGGCAAAAGCTTCCATACTATGAGGAAAAGAAAAATATATTTTTTCCATGATTAATTCAAAATTTTACGGAAAATTGTTCAATTTTTGATCTATGGGGAAAAGCTTGAAAAGTATAGGAAAAGAAAAATTGCATTCTGCCTTAAATTATTTATTTTTTTACCATAAGTGTTTTCAATCTTTGTACTAGGAGAAAAAGCTGGGAATGTATGGGAAAAGAAAAATTTTCATTTTCCTGTGATTTTTTACTTGATATTTTGCTTTTTTTATATCCTTGTACTTGTTAGATTTTCCTAATAATTCAAAAATAAAAAATTTCCACGTAAAAAATTGAAAAAACTACGATAAAATGAAACTTTTCTTTCCTCATACTTTCCCAGCTTTTTTCCATAGTTTGAAAATTAAAAATTTTTAGGTTAAAATGAAATAAATCACAGTAAAAGTATAATTTGTCTGCCTCTATACTTTTTCAGCTTTTCCTTATAGTTAAAAAATTAAAAATTTTGCAGATAAAAATCGAATATATCGTTTTAAAAGTGAAATTTTTTTGTCCTTATTCTTTTTTAACTTTTTCCCATAGTTGGTAGGATGGTGTCTATGTCATTCTTTTGTCACAGTAAGTTAGTCTTAGTTAGTCAGTTAGTTCGACCATGCTTCTGCTTTGGCTATGGTTGTGTTTAATTTGAGATGACGATGTCTTAAACCTTGTATTAAGCCTGATTTATGACAGTGAAAAGATGTTTGAATTTTTGCTTTGGGTTTTTCCAGCCTTCAGAAGGTTTTAATTAAAAAAATTAAAATTCAATAACTATGTCTCTCCCACTGAAAAAATCGTTATTAGAATTAGTGAAAATTATTATTTAAACAACTACTAATTAGTATTTACAGAGTATTCGGTTTGCCTTGTGATGTGATACAAAAGTAAGACTTATATTAAAAATCGTGCTTTACGACAAAAATAAAAATTTTAAATAATCCAAAAATAAGTTTATCAACTACATTTGAGTCATTTAATTATAATATAAATTATAACAATTTATATAATATATTAATATAATTTCAATAATGAGTAATAAAAAATTCAGGCATAAAACATAGATATGAATTTCTGTTCAAACTAATAAAAACGAAGAAAACTGTTAATGCTGTTTGCTTTATTCCACGTTTACAAAAATATGATTAAATTACTCGGATTGTCTTTTGACAATTACAAAACATTGATTCATGTGGTAGAATTGTAATTAAACCAATTTAACATGTAACAAAATAGTAATGTAATAAAATAATCACTTTACCGGATTATTATTTAACAGAATTTATCAAAATTAGTGTGATGCCTGATTTTTTCCGAATGGTTAAAAGCTGAGAAATAATATTCTACTTTTTTAACAGTGTTATATTATAACAATTGAATTAATAATAATTATGATTATTTAAATTATTTATCGTAAAGTCTGACAAAAAGATAACACTCTATTTCTGAAATATTAACCTTTGTAAAGATAACCAATGCTGTCTACAAGCTGCAATCCTAACCTTACTTTTATGTTCTCGTTTGTTGTATACATTCTTTTTTTCTTTTTAGTGTAAGTTCTGATTTTTGATAAAGGACCTATTTTTGGGTATTTAAACTGTAAGTGAACTTTAAAAATACGGAAAGACATTAATAGAAATTAATATATTTACCTGCGATTCAGCTAGCGATACTGATAATCTTAAATATCCAATTATTGTTCACAAAGCGTAATTTATATTTCGAAACAATGCTTGGATAACTTTAAACTTATATAAGCAACTGTTAGATGATTTGTTCTTTGTTTAAATCGACCTTTTCATTATCAAATAGCCAGTACTTAATATAAACAAACTGATTTTATATATATTTATATATATATATATATATATATATATATCACTATTCAGAAGAAACAGAGATGGGTAGTATCACTTCTTATTTAGTGTCCGCAAGGTGCCACCTTTAGTACTAAAAACCAAAGAACATAATGACTATTATGGAGAGTCCACAATAGGTGCAAAAGACAAGTTTCAATTACAAGTGCAAGTGCGAACCCATGCTAAATGTATATAGGAATAGCACTTGCACTTGGACTTGATACTTGACTTTTGCACCTATTGTGGACGCTCCATTAAGTCGAGTTCACGATTGTCGAATTACTAGTTATACGAATGTCCGTTCAGATGAATTGTAAATTGAACGAAATTCAAGGCTTTCGAATTAATATTTATCTAATGGCTGTTTTCGGCACTTACTCCCAGTATACTCCCAGTAAAATAATGACCAATCAGTTCAAACATTTGCAAAAATACTGTTATTTCAGCTATTGAATGAATAATAATAAATAATAATCGAAAATATTTCAAATGAATAGTTTAATTTTTAACAGAAATATTTTCGTTTGTAAATTTAAATATTTGTCATCGTGAAGTTTGTAAGAATAAAAAATGAATATTGCGTTTAAAAATTTTTGTGACATACTTCAGTAGTTTGACGTTTTTGAATTAATAGAAAAATGTCAAATAACATCGAAAGTAAAAAAATGTTTTATTTAGTACAGTGGGTAAGTGATAAGAGTGTGAGCGTTGAAGGAGAGGAAAAAGTAAAAAAAAAGGACGGTAATGTTGCCAGAGTATTATGGGATACAAAAGTGTATACAGCAAAAATAATTGCTTGTCATGGTTAGTAAAACATCATTTAAAAATAAAAAATATAAAAATTTAATTCAATGCACTTAATTTAATTTTTCACAAACTCTTTCGTTTGTTACCATCAGCACAAACTTTTCAAATATCTTTCAAATTATGTAATGAAAATTTTTTTAATTATTTAAGTAATAAAATCAATTCTATTTGATAACAACTTTTAACATTAAAAACGGTTCATTTAATCAATTTATCAACTCCACCTCCCTTACAACCTCTCCACCCACCCACTTTCTTTCTATTTCTTGCTACCAAAATTACCTCTAAAAATTGTTATATAAATAACCAAGAATTGAAGGGTTTTTTCTTTTATCTTTCCATTCGCATTAGATAACAAAGAGTGGCTGGATTCTTTGCTAGTCAATGAAGATGGTATTATTTATGGTCAACAATCGTCAACCACGGTGTCAGACGGTAATTATTTAATACATATATTATTTGATAATCAACATTTTAACTACTAAAGGTAAAATCGAGAAAATTAAAAATTTTTTAAGTTGAAAGAAACTAAAATACATTGCTTTTTTAGTTTTCCTCAACTCTAACAGTTTTTTGATTAATTCTGTAAGCTAACCTGAAAAATAGATTTTCAGATATGACTAACGAGCCAGCTCCTTCTAATAGTAATCCTGACGAAAAAATTCAGTTGGCTGCAGGTCTACCAGTTTATATTAAACAATCGAGGCTGCTTGTTTTGGATAAGTTAAAATTCAAACCTCGAGAATTTGCCCGAAAACTGTTGTTAGAATTAATATCTCGAGAACAACTAATCAAAATGACAGCAGTTGGAAAGGGTGTAAAGAACGGTGTGCCAGAAGAAATAAGGGAGGCTATATATTGTAAGAAGAATAAAATACCTTAAAGAAATTAATTGTTTAGCATAAATTTAATTCATAATTGTTTAAAATTTTTATAAATTATTATTAAAAATTTTTAACTTTGAAAATTGTTATGAATTTTGGTTTATAAAATTTGTTTTAATTATTGTAAATTTGGGAAATTTCATTGTCTATTTAAATATTTAAAAATACCATAATAATTTAAAACAATTATTTCACAGTATATATTCAAAGCAATAACGCAACTAATGAGGAATTGACAAGAGAGGAATTAGTCACGGTTATCAACAACATGTGCAGAACATTACGCCATCCAAAAAATAAAAAATAAATATCCAAATAAATTTCAGTTAAATATTCATAATTTTTTTAAATTTAATATTGATTGGAATGAGCATTATATATTAAAGTAAATAATATTCAATAAACAGAAGTACATTATATCAACAGAGTACATGAATTCAAAAATTTTCTACGCAAAATAAAAATTTTTAAGAATCCTTCAAATAAAAAAATTTTTTTTCGTACACTATAACTGTAGGGTAATTTTTTGGAATAAACAGATTCATTACATCTAAATTTGAATAAGCAAATTTGAGAGAATAGGCGCTAATTGTAAAAGCTATAAATAGAAACAGCGAATTAGAGAATATTCTCTTTTTTAAAACCGTTGCTAAACCGTGGGCCAAATGAAGATGCATTACTCTTCGTTAGACCGTTGCTTAACCGTGGATCAAACGCAGTCACTCTACTCTTTATAAAAAACCGTTGCTAAACCCTGGTTCAAACGCAGTCACTGTGTGCCAAACGCAGTGACTCTACTCTTCTTTAAAACAGTTACTAAACCGTTGGCGAAATGAAGATGCTTTACTCTTCGTAAAAACCGCTGCATAACCGAGGGTCAAACGCAGTCACTATACTCTTTTTGAAAACCGTTGTTAAACCGTGGGACAAATTCAGACGCTTTACTTTTCGTTATACCATTGCTAAAGCGCGGGTCAAACGTAGTCATTCTACTATTTTTAAAAAAACGTTGCTAAACCGTGGGCCAAATAAAGATGCTTCAATCTTCGTTAGACCGTTGCTTAACCGTGGGACAAACTCAGTCACTTTACTCTTCAAAAAACCGTTGCTAAACCGTGGGCCAAACGCAGTGACTCTACACTTCTTTAAAACCGTTGTTAAACAGTGGGCGAAATGCTGATGTTTTACTCTTCGTAAAAACCGCTGCATAACCGTGGGTCAAACGCAGTCATTCTACTCTTTTAAAAAAAACGTTTCTAAACCGTGGGCGAAATGCAGACGCTTTACTCTTTTAAAAACAGTTGCTAAACCGTGGGTCAAACGCAGTGATTCTACTCTTCTTACAAACCGTTGATAAACCGTGGGTAACCGCAGACACTCTACACTTCTTAGAAACCGTTGCTTATCCGTGGGTGAAACGCAGTCACTCTACTCTTTTTAAAAACCGTTGCTAAACCGAGGGCCAAATAAAGATGCATCACTCTTCGTTAGACCGTTGCTTAACCGTGGGACAAACTCAGTCACTTTACTCTTCAAAAAACCGTTGCTAAACCGTGGGCCAAATGCAGTGACTCTACTCTTCTTTAAAACAGTTGCTAAACAGTGGGCCAAATGCAGACGCTTTACTCTTCTTTAAAACGTTGCTAAACCGTGGGTCAAACGCAGTCACTCTACTCTTTTTAAGAACCGTTGCTAAACCGTGGGCCAAACGCAGTGACTCTACTTTTCTTTAAATCTGTTGCAAAACCGTGGGCGAAATGCAGATGCTTTACTCTTTGTAAAAACCTTTGCATAACCGTAGGTCAAACGCAGTCACTATACTCTTTTTGAAAACCGTTGTTTAACCGTAGGACAAATTCAGACTCTTTACTCTTCTTTAAACCGTTGCTAAACCGTGGGTTAAACGCAGTCACTCTACTCTTTTTTAAAACCGTTGCTAAACCGTGGGCCAAATGCAGTCGCTCTACTCTTCTTGAAAACCGTTGCTAAACCGTGGGCCAAATGTAGATGCTTTACTCTTCGTAGAAACCGTTGCCTAACCGTGGGTCAAACGCAGTCGCTCTACTCTTCTTATAACCGTTGCTAAAGCGTGGCCAAATGTAGATGCTTTACTCTTCGTAAAAACCGTTGCTAAACCGTGGGCCAAACGCAGAGACTCTACTTTTCTTTAAAACCGTTGCTAAACAGTGGGCGAAATGCAGATGTTTTACTCTTCGTAAAAACCGCTGCATAACCGTGGGTTAAACGCACTCCTTTAACTCTTTTAAAATAAACGTTTCTCAACCGTGGGCCAAATGCAGACGCTTTACTCTTCTTTAAACCGTTGCTAAACCGTGGGTCAAACGCAGTCATTCTACTCTTTTTTAAATAAACGTTGCAAAACCGTGGGCCAAATGCAGACGCTTTAGTTTTCTTTAAACCGCTGCTAAACCGTGGGTCAAACGCAGTCATTCTACTCTTTTTAAATTCACGTTTATAAACCGTGGGTCTAATGAAGACGCTTTACTCTTCTTTAAACCGTTGCTTAACCGTGGGTAAACGCAGACATTCTACACTTTTTCGAAACCGTTGCTTAACCGTGGGTCAAACGCAGTCACTCTACTCTTTTTAAAAACCGTTGCTAAACCGTGGGCCAAATGCAGACACTCTATTCTTCTTAGAAACCGTTGCTAAACCGTGGGACAAATTCAGACGCTTTACTCTTTTTTAAACCGTTGCTAAACCGTGGGTCAAACGCAGTCATTCTACTCTTTTTAAAAACCGTTGCTAAACCGTGGGACAAATTCAGACGCTTAACTCTTTTTAAACCGTTGCTAAACCGTGAGTCAAACGCAGTCATTCTACTTTTTTTAAATAAACGTTGCTAAACCGTGGGCTAAATGCAGACGCTTTACTCTTCTTTAAACCGCTGCTAAACCGGGGGTAAACGCAGGCACTCTACACTTTTTCGAAACCGTTGCTTAACCATGGGTCAAACGCAGTCACTCTACTCTTTTTAAAAACCTTTTGCAAAACCGTGGGTCAAACGCAGTCACTCTACTCTTTTTAAAAATCGTTGCTAAACCGTGGGTCAGACTCAGTCATTCTACTCTTTTTAAAAAAACGTTGCTAAACCGTGGGCCAAATGCAAACGCTTTACTTTTCGTTATACCGTTGCTGAAGCGTGGGTCAAACGCAGTCACTCTACACTTCCTAGAAACCGTTGCTTAACCGTGGGTAAACGCAGACACTCTACACTTCTTAGAAACCGTTGCTTAACCGTGTGTCAAACGCAGTCACTCTACTCTTTTTAAAAACCGTTGTTAACCGGGGGCCAAATGTAGATGCTTTACTCTTCGTAAAAACCGTTGCTAGTCTGTGGGCCAAATGCAGTCGCAGGTACTCTTTTTATGAAACGTTTTTTACACATCTTGAAAATCGTTACTTATCCGTGAGCAAAACTTTTGGTAAAACACTAACGCAATTCTTTTTGTAAATTCTGAGGTTTAACAGTCGTCAAAACACAGTTTAAATACTTATTGTGCAAAGCGTTATTCAACTATGGCAAAAACACTTAGTATACTTTTTGTGAATACCCTGGCTTTATTGTTGGTAAAACATTGTCACTCTATTTTTTACGAAACCGTTGCTTAACTATGGTTAAAACACTGTAACTCTATTTTTTTAAAAACCTCGAATAAAACAGCCGCTTTACTCTACTTTTCGAAAACCGTTGGTTAACTGTGGGTAAGACTCATTTATTTACTTGACTCTTTTTAGATGTAGCGCCGTTTCTTCATCCAGACACTAAATTCGCAAAAAAAATTTTAATGTTTATAGCCGCGATTTTAACTATGTAAAGAAGAAGAAAAGGGGTTTTTCCCAGGGTTTGTAATTTCAGGAATTTCTAAAATCTAAGTAAAAGTCTGAATTTTAATGACCATTGGATTAATATATTAAAAACGAAAAATTGTAGTTTTACATCATTTTTCAATGAACCCTAAACTCTATTATTAAAACAATCTATATCTGAGATGGCATTTCTCATTCGTTAACCTGTTTATTGTATATTTTATTTACGGGACGGTTTAAGGTTAATATTTCATAAGGATGATTTTTTTACGATGTTTAAATCATTTTTCAAGATACTTGTCAACCATGCGGAATATTCTCCATCTATTCTTTTATAAAATATTTATAAAATTGTATTTTGTAAATTGTAAAACATTACTCTAATGTAAAACATTACAGATGTCAATAACTCATTTTATCTAAAACAAAATGATTTTCGAATAATTAAAATTTCAAAAAACAAACATTTCGTATTAAATCTCTTTATTTATGATGCGTGGTTACATTTTAAAATATAGGAACGATAAAAATATTTGGAAAAATTATTAAAATATCAAAAAATTTTAAAACAGATAATAATTTTCAACTTTTTTATTTAATAGTTAACATATTTAACTTTAATTTCCTCTTTTTCCTCTAACCTCGATGAAATTTTTTAAAAAGGAAAATGTTTCTAAGAATTTGCAATCTTCCAATTTTTCGAAACCTTCCTGGAAAGTCTACCCTGGTAAAAAAGCCTCATTGGAACACAATGTAAGATGAACTAGGTTCTACTATTTTTCTAATAGGTTTTTGAATGAGAAATGTACAAGTT
>JUFY01033310.1:2797-15822 GCA_001855655.1 Leptopilina clavipes
CGTTTATAATGATAACTCGCGAACCAATTAAGATTTTTAAACTTTTTCAGTCTTAAATTAAAGGTGAGATTTAAATTATTATACATATTGTTAGATTAATTTTAAATTTTTTGTGAAATTTTTTAAAATCATGCCAGAGATATAATTGATATTCAATTATATATAGGTATTTATAATATAATTATATATATAATATATAACCTTACTTATATTGTTAGATTAATTTTATATTTTTTGTGCAATTTTTTAAAATCATGCCAGAGGTTAAAAAATTTTTAATCTCTAAATCCGACTTGATTGTAACATACATATTTCAGATTATTCCAGACTTATTTCAAATTAAGTTGTTTAATGAAACTGAATTTGGATTGTAGTATTTTACATCTTAAATTTATTTTTTTGTTTAAACGTGAATTTAATATGGAATTCACAAATGATAGTAGTTTCATAATACAAATTACCTTCAAATCTGGCTCAAGTAGTTTTCTTTTTCTGAACTCCGTACTTCTGGGTACCTTCAGCCCTCTTTAACAATTAATTAAAAACAAATTACTTAATAATCTATATAAATAAAATTTAAGTTTTGTCTGTAAAATTTTAAATTAGAATAGTTCGAATACTAATGTTCATAATAATTAAAAAAAATTGCGTTTAAAATATCAATTATTAAAAAGAATTTAGACAATACCATACATAAAAGAGATGGAAATAAACATTTCAGCTTAAGTACTTTAAAATATAATACCTTTTGTACTTCTTTGGTCTTCCACTCATACTCCTTGGAACATCTACAGTAGTAGAGCAAAGCTGGTTCTGGGACATGTACCCGGTGAGTTTTAGCAATCTGTTTTACCGGCAGAGCAGTAGTTTCTACCATACCGGCAGCAGGATGTTACAATTTTCTGCCGCTAGATGGCGCCACTTGGTGGGCCTTATTTACCCCTTCCCTCTTAACCCTTTTAATTTGCATATTGTTGTTAACCCTTTTAATTTGCATATTGTTGTTAATCCTTTTAATTTGCATATTATTGTTAACCCTTTTAATTTGCATATTACTGTTAAGCCTTTTAATTTGCATACTCACCACCCACTTGTCACCTTCTTGGTTAGGGAATATGTAAATACCACCCCCTCCCACCCATTACCTATTTTGCATATATTACTCGTGTTGGCCACCCCCTCCCACCACCCACCCATTGCCTATTTTGCTTATATTATTCTTGTTGGCCACCCCCTCCCACCACCCACCCACCTATTTTGCTTATATTACTCGTGTTGGCCACCCCCTCCCACCACCCACTCACCCATGAAATATATGTTATACATTCTTTTTTTCAGTGTTACCACCCCCCACCCACCCTCTCAAGTTGTATGTATGTTCCTAATACTACCACCCACCACCCACTTACTACAGGCCCAAAAATTTAAAAATCATATAGAGAACCGCGAGAGAGAAAAGGTTCGCGAGATACCGCGCGGGGTTGGTGGGTAGTGGGAGTGGGTGGTGGTGAGTGGTACGGTAAGGCCCAGTGCGCAACAGAAGTGCGCGTATGGTTACCACTGTGGGATGTTTGTTTAAAGGTATAAAAGTTCAGAAGGTTTTCCCACTACAGATTTATATAAAAAGAGACTTCATTTAATAAACTTTAATTTATTCACAACCTCAATATAATATACTAAATAAAAATGATAAGCATCAAATCAGGTGATTTGCTTATGGACGCTGGATTTATACTATCTCCTTTTCATTACATTAATTACTCACTAATTCTTATTCACACATGTCCATACGTTCATACTGCGCAACTCTAAACTCACCTCACAGGATATGTGAAAGGAGAAACTCGTACTTCATAAAGGTGCTATTCACACCGTAAACGTGGGGAGAGAGAGGGTGAGCGTCGAGCATACAACTCCCCACATACTCCCCCCTGAGTGTTAACGAATAAAAAATACTAAAAAAAATAAATAAATATAATATCAAAAATATATAAAATATCACAATTTTTGTAAATATTAAAATGTTCTTTTAAATATAATACTAGTTTTCGTTGAAAAAATCATTTATAATATAATTTAAATTTAAATATCGTTAAAATTAGCTTATTATAAAGTTTACGAGTTTTGACTTAAGAAAAATAAAGAATTTTGTTAAATTATCTAAATCGTAGATAAAAAATGTTATGATAAATATCATATAATATTAATTAAAATTAAATCGAATTTTTTCTTTTCTACTGCGGTCGTAAATTAAACTTAACACTTTTCTTTTTGTTAACGTAAGTTCTCAACGGAGGTTTAACATTTAATACTGTGTTAGGAATCGCAGTGATTAGAACGGGTGACTTAGAATTCGTAGGTACATTACACACAGGTTGTATCACAGATTCATTCGCAACATCTGCGTTGTCGCGTACAAAAAAGGCAGGTTTTAAGTTTTCTACAGAAACTTGTTTTTTTACGCCATTAACATCGATTTCGAATACCTTTTCAGATGTGCGATTAACTACTTTATGAGGGCCGGAGTACGGGCACTCAAGTGATCTCTTTGTGAAAGCTGCCTTTAGAAAAACGTGTGTGCAAGAGTCTAGATTTTTATGGACAAAAATTTTTCTTTTATCATGATGTTCAACGGGTACCGGTCGAATAAGGCGCATGTGTTCCCTAAACTCCTCAATAAAAAATTGAGGGTTTGGTGCAAAATCTTCTGGCAAAACAAATTGACCAGGTATTTTAAGCGATGTTCCATAAACATATTCAGCCGGTGATGCCCCTGATTGCAAAACATTGTTACGCAACCTTATCATGACTACCGGCAAAGATTGGATCCATTGCTGATCCGAATGACACATAATTGCAGATTTTAGGACTCTATGCCAGCGCTCCACGATACCGTTAGAGGCAGGATGGTACGCTGTAGTTCTGATTCGTTGACAACCTGGCAACTTGAGAAGAGCCGAAAACAGTTGAGACTCGAATTGACTACCTCTGTCCGTTGTCAAAGTTTCGGGTGAACCGAATCGAGAAATCCAACCACTAAAAAAGGCACGACACACAGTATTTGCGTCTATGTTCGTCAAAGGAATGGCCTCTGGCCAACGAGAAAATCTGTCGATAAGAGTCAAACAGTATCGATATCCATCGCACACCGGAAGCGGACCGATTATGTCCATATGCACGTGACAAAATCTACTTTCCGGTGCAACAAAATGAGATGGTTGCATCACGGTGTGTCGAGTAACTTTAGCTTTTTGGCAAGAAAGACAATTCCTACACCACTCCTTAATGTCTCGATTCATCCCTGGCCACACGTATGACTTGCAAATAACTCTACACGATACCTTGGCGCCAGGATGTGCAGGGTTATGCAGAAGATAAAAAACGCGTTTTCGAAGTGAAACAGGAACGAATGGACGCAGAATCTCTCCCGAAAGGTCGCAATAAATGGCGGTGTGATCAGTACCCCATCTAATGCTTTTCAGGTTAAGAGAACTATTTCCGTCTTCGAGCAAGGATTTCAACTCAGAATCGTCCTTTTGGGCCGTAGCCATCTCGGCTAAACTAATTTCAGAGGCGAAAATTATAGCGTTAATTCGCGACAAAGAATCGGCGACAACGTTTTCTTTTCCGGGTAGATACTCGATTTGCGTGGTATATTGGGATATAAACGATAATTGATTTTGTTGACGAGGGGATGCTTTATCAGATTTTTGTTGGAAAGCATAAATGAGAGTCTTATGATCAGTGACGATTTTAAATTCTTGTCCTTGAAGAAGATGTTTAAAGTACCTTAGGGATTCAAAAACTCCGGTCAGTTCTCGATCGTAGGTACTGTACTTCTGTTGGGTGGGGGTAAAACCACGAGAAAAAAAGGCCAATGGTCTCCATACACCATCTTGAATTTGCTCGACTGAAGCTCCCATTCCAGTATCGGATGCATCAGTTACTAACCGAGTTTGAGCTTTTGGATCCGGATGTGCCAGAAGAACAGCCTCAGTGATGCTATGGCAAATTTTCGAAAAAGTTTCGTCGGCTTCTGGGGACCAATCAATTTTCGTCTGATCATTTTTCTTTGAATTACACAAATAGACATTCAAGGGACGTTGGGCTTGAGCTGCTTGAGGTAAGCACCGGCGATAAAAATTTACCAAACCCAAAAAACGTCTCAATTCGACGACGGTTGTCGGCTTAGGATATTCCGAAATTGCTTTGATTCTTTCGGCAGTGGGTCTAATACCCTTCGAATCCACAATGTGTCCTAAAAATTCGAGTTCAGCAACCCCAAAGGTACATTTCTCGAGATTCAATCTAAGACCAAAATCTTTCAATCTCTGGAAAACAATTCTCAAATGCTTTTTATGTTCCTCCTCATTAGTTGACGCAATGAGTATGTCGTCAATATATACGAAAACGAATTCCAAATCAATCATTGCTTGATTTATATAACGCTGGAACGTTTGAGCTGCGTTTTTGAGACCAAAAGTCATAACGAGAAACTCAAAAGAACCAAAGGACGTTGTTATTGTTGTTTTTGGAACGTCTTCGGGAGCGACAGGAATCTGATTGTACGCGGAGTACAAATCGAGTTTACTGAAAATTGTTTTTCCATGAAGGTTTGTTGTAAAATCTTGTAAATAAGGTACTGGATAAGTATCGGGGACCGTTTGCGCGTTAACTCGACGATAATCGCCGCAAGGTCTGTAACCCCCGTCCCTTCGAGGGGCCATGTGAAGAGGCGATGCCCACTCACCACTCGATGGTCTACATTTCTTTTCGTCAATCCAGACCTTAAATTGTTTTTTTGCAATAGATAATTTTTCAGATAATAAACGACGAGGACGTTCGGAAACTGGAAAACCTGTGGTTATGATGTGATGAAAAACGCCGCGCGCTGCAACACCAGAACTTTGTTCCAAACCAGTAATGCTAGGAAATTCAGCAAGAAGCTTTGCATATGATTTTGATTTGTTAACCGTACTAACACCGTTGAACGAATCAAAATCAAGAACGCATATTGAACCTATACCCGTTTGAGAATCGATGAGTCTACGATTACGGAGATCGACATTTAGTCCATAGTGGCTTAGTAGATCAGCTCCTATGATAGCATAGGGCACTGATGCTACACAAAAATTCCACGATATGGGACGTTTAAGCCCGAGATTCAGTGAAAGTCGGCGTTCGCGATATGTGTTTATTAGCGAATTATTCGCTGCATAAAGCACATAGTTGGCTGACCTTCTTTGAGATCTACCATCGGCAGAGAGAAGGGAAATGTCCGATCCCGTATCAATTAAGAATTTTATCCCCGAAATACGATCTCTGATAAAGAGACGTTTTTGATTGCTCGTCGCATCGATAGTCTCTACTCGGTGCGGCGGGTTTAGTTTTCCGCATCCTGTTCCGGTTTCGGTTTAGGGTTGAGTTTTTTCTTGTAAGAGCACGGCGGTTTACAAAACTCAGCATTTTCCCCAAATTTATAATGATAATAACATTTACCATCGTGACGTTTACTTTTAGAACGATCGCGTGACTGACCTGGACGACCTTTCGACCTAGAACGACCTTTAGAAAATGATCTCGAACGCGAATCTCTGTTAGGGCGGGATCGAATCGACATTTCATCGACTTTTTTCGAAAGCGCGTCGATTTTCTTTAAAACCTCGTTTTCCGTAGAAATAGCGTTAACAGAACTTTCAGCAGTGGACGACATATTCGCCATGATTACATCGGCAACCTGTGCTAATCGAGTGACGTCATCGACCTCTGACAACGACAAAATTGCTCGGTAATTCTCTGGTAGATGAACCAAGAAAACTGCTTTAATAATTTCTTCGAAACACCGGCCGCGACTCAAATGACGAATCTTGCTGAAAATCAACGATGGTTTACCATCGGATAAAATCTCGCCTCGAAGAATTGAACGAAGTTCCTTTTCGGGAGAGACCGAGAAATTAGTAGTAACTCGTTCCTTTATCTGGGTATAAAGATTATTAACCGGAGGGTTCGCGCTTAATAAATCACTAATCGTTTGAACGATTTCGTAATCCAAAGCTGTGATGATATGACCAGCCCTTTGACGTTCGCTTCTAATATTATTGCATTCAAACATTAAATCAGCTTGAACAAACCAAAGCTTGGGATCAGAGCGAAAAAAAGTAGGCCATATTTTCCATTCCAAATTGAAAAATACCATTTCCACCCGAAAAGGAAGGTGCCTTATTCTCTTGGTTATCCACCATTGTTAATTTAAATTAAATGCTCCGAAAAAAAAATTTCAAAATAGAAGATTTATAAGTTCCAAAAAATTATTTAAAAAAAAAAAAAATCATTTCAGAAATTTATAAAAGAAATCACTTGAATGTCCGCACTTCCGAGTAGGAGTTTAAGAAAAAAATTAAAATTTCATAACCTGAAAAAAAAAATTCGCGAACACTCACAACAAATTGACATAAAATTCAAAAATTAAAATAACAATTCAGAAATCACATTATACAAACACGATGACGACATAATGAGGCATATACAAAAATAAAATGCGCAAAACCATATAAAATTGTCGACGAAAACTGGCGTTGTCAATACTATCCGCATTTTTAAAATTTTTTTAAAAATATCTCTTTTTTTGTCAAAAAGGTAAATAAACACTTTAAATTATTAAAAGAAATTTAAATAAATATTCAATTTAATAAATTCTTCTTTAAGTTATATGTAAAATTTGTCAAAAAATCAATTAATGACATTCAAGCGCGTAACGCAAAAATCAAAAATCGAAAAAGAATTTTTTAAATATTTGAATTAAAAAAATGAATAAATTTTTTAAATGTCACGTTTAAGAATTATTTTTACTTTGTCGACGGATGAAAAAAAAATGGAAACGCAAAAAAAAATATTTTTATTATCAAAAATTAACTTTTGATTTGTCGTCCTGAGTAAAAAAATATTCTCAAAAAAAAAAAAATTTTAAATAATATTGAGAGAAAATAATATTTTTCTTAAAAAAATTGTTCGAAAAAAAAAATATTAAAAAAAATGTTTCTGAAAAAAAAAATGTTCGGAGACTTACAAAAGAATATATGCAAGTATGCAAATATAAATCATGAAAGGCATGGAAAAAGCAGGTACATACCTTGTGCATGGGCAAAAATGTTCTGCCCACGCGCCGTTCTTTGAAAGCGTTTGTTTTATTAGAAGTCTGGAAAACTCGAAAATGGTTTGCCGGGTTCGAGCCAGGTCAGTCCCTCGATACATCCACCAAGAATGCCAAGATCAGTCGTCAAAAAAAGGAGTAAAACGTCACAAAATCCACAGCAGCAACAATATAATTTTCTTTCAAGACCATAACAAATGCGGTTGGTCGATGAAAATTGTTAACGGTTGTAAAATCCATTTCGGAGTAAAAATGGCAGCAGCGTCAGTGGCCATATGGCACAAAAAACACTTTCGGATTTTTCAATTAAAAAGTTCCGAAAAGTAAAAAATATTGACGTTAAAAAATGTGCAGAATTTTTATAAATCCAATTTTCGTTAAAAAACTTATGGATTATTTGTTAAAACACTGATAAAATTGGCTCCGAAATTTCATACACGACATGTGCTCGATGACGACATTTTTATATCGCCCACGTCGCGGGTCACCAATGTGGGATGTTTGTTTAAAGGTATAAAAGTTCAGAAGGTTTTCCCACTACAGATTTATATAAAAAGAGACTTCATTTAATAAACTTTAATTTATTCACAACCTCAATATAATATACTAAATAAAAATGATAAGCATCAAATCAGGTGATTTGCTTATGGACGCTGGATTTATACTATCTCCTTTTCATTACATTAATTACTCACTAATTCTTATTCACACATGTCCATACGTTCATACTGCGCAACTCTAAACTCAGCTCACAGGATATGTGAGAGGAGAAACTCGTACTTCATAAAGGTGCTATTCACACCGCAAACGTGGGGAGCGAGAGGGTGAGCGTCGAGCATACAACTCCCCACACCACGTTGAGTTACCTACTTGGTAAAGAGGCGCCAATTACAAAATGTTAAATACCTTAGAGGGGTAAACTGTAAACTGTGGATAACTGCAGTGATGTAAGCTTCTATCAACCACCGAGTGATGGCGTTAAAAAAATTTTGTTTCTTCATATTTTTAAAAAATTTGAATTTAGTTTTTTTTTCATAGAGCATCTAACTGAATATTTTGAACCTACCTGAAACCCTTCATAAAACAAGGTATGACATGGCAAGGTCGCAGATTTCTCTTTTATTCACGGAGAAAAAAATAAGCGTTTGCAGTATGAGAGTAGTTCATACTCCCATAGCAGGGCTGCTTCGCTTGCTTATTAAGTATAAATCCATACGTTTGAGGTGTGAGAGTCCACCACATTAAAAGGCGTAAAGACCTGCTTTGTTGCTTAAAATTATACTCGGTTAGTAATTGTCCACGCTTTTTCGGTATGGATCTTGCAATTGATTGCGACGTATTTTTACGTTGTCGTGTTGTGATAAACAGAAAGTTTTTTCTTCGTGCATTTCATTATTTCGGTAAGTATAATGAATTTACGAAAATTAAAACAGTATATACACTTGCATACTTATAAAAACAAATTGCAGAGTATTTTACTTAAATTATATAGACTTTAAAGCACATTTTTAGCAGTGCGCATATAATCTCGTTGTGTTATTCAGTGTAAATAATATGTATTATATATTTTATAAATTTTCTCTCATGCACAAATATTTGATAAATGTTGCATTTTTTAAATTTATCAGTATTTATGTATGTAAATCTAAGGTAAAAGATTTGTAGGAACATTTCGAGGTTATGTTTTTCATTATTTAGTTAAGAAGAAAATGGATTTTATCGAATATTCAAAAATTATACGTAATGTTTTTTACTATGATTGTTTACGTTAAACTAAAAAATTTTAATAATAAATTTAAAAACATTAATTTATTATTTCATAAAGACAATAATTTCAGTGAAGAATTGAAATGACAGTAATGATGGTAATTTGAATTTCATGGGAACAACTATGTATAAAGAAATTATTGAGAATATGCAGGATGATTTTTGTAAATAAACATGTAATGAATGGAATTTTATTATTGTAAAAATAAATTGTAATCTAAAATAATTGGAAGATTTTGAAAAAATAATTTTTTTAAAATAATTTTCTACTTTGATAAATGTACATGCATTACTTTTTTATAGAGGATACATGTAGAACACAACAATGAATTCGTTTGCAAAAATGCTTTTTCTCCTAGATCCAGTTAATGCATCTTTATACAAGATCTATATAAGTTTATCGCATGTTATTTTATATAATTTAATTTAAAAAAGGTTTATCTGGGCCTTAAGCATATGATGGAGTTAAAAAACAATTGTTATATAATACGAACATAAAGTTTATATGGCTTTATAATACTTAAAAATGCAAAAAAATGAAAATATCCTGGGAATAAAGTTACGATTTTGGGCAAATCGACAACAGTTATTGGACACAAAACAAACAACTTATTTTTCCATTCATAAAGTTGCCAATCTAGTATTCAAATTCAGCGCACACAATCGTATTCGTGAGTATACATACATAAAAAGAAGTAAATAATTTAATTTACAACTATTATTTTAAAATAAATGTTCATGACTTTTTTTTAGGATAACTTCAAATAGATTTGAGTTTTTATCAGAAAGTGCAGCAGAACTATTTCCTTTATATTTAAAAAAAACTTTTTACTGCCGTTCCAGTAAGGACGTAAATGCTCATGGACAGCTTTTAAATTTTTATTTAAAGCTTCGAGAAAAAGCCATTGCGATAAAAGTTATTAAAGAATGAAGGCATCATTATTATTTTTTTGAATTAGATATATTACATTGAAAATTATTATTTGTATTGTATTCATGTATTGACTCTTTTTTTTAATTAAGTTAAAAATTTTAGATGCATTACTTCTAGAAGCACTTAAGTCTGCCCGTAATAAAATCTACCGCAGTTGAAGAAAAAGGTTTTTTCAAAATCTGATATCAAGATTTTTAGAACGTTTCCAGTTTTAACCAATTCGCTAGGTTATACTTTGGTAAGTTTCTTTGGGTTAATACATTGGTCGAACTAATTGGCCTATTGTAGCACAGAAAATAATTAAACTGGCTCAACCTTAAAGGACGTTAAATTTTTTTTTTCATATGAATATACAAAAAAAATTTTCTCATAATTTATTCTATTTTTCAGAACAGCCACTCTTTCGCTAATTCTACTGCATTTTATTTACAAAGCCCCCCACAGCACCGAAACTTTCCTGAAAATTTATTAAATATTTACTTGCAATATTCGGAGATTTAATTGCCAAGGTTCAGTGAAAATTACGATTAAAAAAATGTTTAGCGATTAAAAATTCAATCGGGTTGCTATAATTTGATCATGATAAAAAATAGGGTACGGAACCCTAAAAATGTTAATGAATAAATATTATTTATATGTATATGGGGATTCATAATTATTTCAAATTTTATAGAAAAATTTCGCTAAGAAAAAAAGAGCTCACTGAACATAAATTATTCCTTGAACCATTTGTTGTTATAAATGCCTTATGTTGTACTCGGTGATTATACATATCAAGTAGCAACTGCTTCGAAAGCAAATTCTACTTATTAACAACTTTAGGAAAAGTTGCACTCTATTTTTGTACTTTCAACGCCATGATTATTTGTGTTCATTATGTTATTACTGTCTTAAAAAGATAAGTGTCTAAGAGATGTGTAATATTACATATTTATGTCATATTTTAAAAATAATGGTAGAAATGTTTATTTACTACCTTTAGAATTTAAAATAACTTTTAATGAACTTAGCCGCCAAACTATTAGAGTGGAAAAAATGACTTCCTTTAGTACTACTCAAAATATTACCCGAAATGATTTAAGTACAGAAATTTTAAAGTTTTCTCTTTCGTTGTATAACATTTCTAATATTTCTGGGAAAGATGTAGATGTAATAAATATATTTAATGACTTTCTTTCACAAAAATTCATTCCATTTGTTCAAAATGAAATGGAATGTCTTGTAAAACCAATTTCAAATAAAGCGTCATTTTTGAAAACACAGTTATTTAGTTTGTATATCCCCTCAACTATTTGAAGTTGGAAAGGAATGCATGTATATGACCGATGATGACAAAAATGTTCATGTTGAAATGAAACCAGTATATGCCACTCTTTGAAGATTCCAGGCTTACAATCAATCTTCACTTATGTGAGTGATTTAAGTAAAGAAAAAAACTGTATATTATGCAAGGAGAATTGTGGGAATTTAATTCATTTATATTTCGATGAATTTGAAACACGAAACGTATTGGGAAGCCATGCTGGGGAAGAAAAATTTGGAGGGTATATGTATCCCTTGCTTGTTTGCCTCCTCACATGACTGCAAAGCTGAAGAATATTTTTTTCTCAATTTTTTATGCAAAGCATTTTGACAAATTCAAAACTGAAGACTTACTTAAAAAAAGATTGAGGATCTCGACTTTTTAAGGGATTAAAAATCAAGTTTAATGGATCAGATCTGACAATCTATTTTCAGCTGGAAGAATACTAGGAGATAATGCAGGACTTAACAGGATTTGCGGATTGTTAAAAAAAACAATTTTCAAGAAACCGGATTAAGGAAGAGTTTTTAATAAACTAAAGAGGTATCTTTAGTCGAGGGAACTGTGGAGACACAGTATCTAAAGTTTTAGGGTCTAATCAAAGAAAAAACTATAACATTGGACAATAAATCAGCGAATTGTAGCCAATTGATTTTTCTGAAGAAAAAAAGACAAAAATTAAATTAAAGCAATCTGCTTCAGAAATTTTATGTTTGGCGAGATATTTGGGATTGATGATTGGCGATCTCATCCCTGCAGACAATCGCTTTTGGAAACTCTATCTCTGCTTAAGAGAAATTCTTGAAACTTATAGTTCAAATTTAAATTAATCATCATGAAACATAATAAAATGTATTTGGAACTTTTTGGTAAACTAAAACCAAAAATGCATATATTGTTGCATTATCCAAGAGCCATATTGTTAAATGGTAGAGTATTTTTCTTCAATGAAATGAAATTAAAATTAAAACAACAATCAATAATTAAAATTGTGTTACAATCTAGAATTTTGCCCACCCACGCAAGGAGAAATTAGGGAGGTTGACAATTCCAATGCAATCAGCCAGTTCAAAAATTTAATTCCAAATTTATCAAATGATGTTCCAGTGAAGACTTTAAAAAACGTTGAAATACTTGGCAACAAGTTTTCAATAGGTACTGTTCTTGTAACAAGAATAACAGAAGAGGGCCTCAATTTGGAATTAAAACGATATTTTTTTGTAATAATGTTTACTTGGAAACAGAAGAATTTACTACGGATTATTTTAATCATCAATATCATGCATTTAATGTACAGTCTGATGCAAGTAAACTGAATTTATTAATAAACGTCGACCTGTTACCAAGAGTACCAGCTTGTTTATTATGTAAAAAAAAGAATGAAGACTTCATTGCAACGAGATATAGCTTTTAAGCTAAATCTTAAAATTAAAATGCGTATCGAAAGAGACTAACTTAAGTGGGTATTATTATAGAAAATGTAAAAAACTACTCAATAAATTCAAACAATATAATTAATAGTTATTGCTAAAACAATCTGATTTCAACGTTTATTTCAAAGTTTTATCCATACTATTTATATTAAATATATGTATATTGTTTGTCCTAGAAGTGTTTATTTTTTTATTCATTATTTCTATTTCTCAAGGTCGCCCATAAATAATTTTCTTTTACTCTATTTGCATAAATTTAACTATAAATTATTACAATCATTTCTTTAATAATTTTAGAAAGTTAATAATTATCTTTTTGAAAAAGAATTACTAGAATAATATTATTGAAATAAGTTGTTTTTAACATAGAGCATCTAACTGAATATTTTGAACCTTCCTGAAACCCTGTCATAAAACAAGGTAGTGACATGGCAAGGT
>JUFY01033312.1:9833-21460 GCA_001855655.1 Leptopilina clavipes
TTTTTTTTTTTTTTTTTTTATTAATAAAAGAGCCAATTATAGAGATGGGAAGTCAAGAAAAACTTAGACGTCACGAATCGTTCAAGTGCGCCACGTTCAGAACAGAGGATTACCTTTCGAGTAATATTCAAACTCGAGGCATGTATAATTAGGTTTTCAAGTGCGCGGAGAGATGGAAAATCTAACCACGAAACCATCTTGAGAAAGTCACTATATCTAGACAACTCTCTCTCTCTCTCTCTCTCTCTCTCTCTCTCCCTTTCCTACTGTGTTAATCAAAACTTTTTTTATAAATTTTTTCCCCTCCCTCCCTCCAATTTCCATTCTTTATCTAATAATGAGATATTTTCGTTCATAAAATTAATTGAACACTTTTCATCAAATGACAATTTTAATATGCGAAAATATTCAAAATGAGAAAAAATAAATTTATATTTCTCTAGGAGAATGTTACTTTAATTTTCTACTTTTATTTTTAGGAAAAATTATTGAAGTTAAAAATAAAATCTTTCGTTTTAATTTACTAAAATATGAACTAAAATAAATGAAATTAAAATGTCCTTTTTCGCTCTACTTTGTATAATGAAAGAAATTTTTTTTTAGAATTCTTTTACTTTATTGTGATTTATTTTACTCAGACAGTAGATTTTATAAATTCGTGAGTAGTTCAGGTCAATTTTAGTCAGGCAGTGCATAATAAAGCTTAAAATCTTGATTCACAGTAGAAAAGTATCATTTTAGTCAGACAAAACACAGAGAAAACCTAAAGGGATCAAAACGTTGCAAAATGATACCATTTTTTGATCAATTTCTAGAATGATCCAAGAAAGCAGCATCATTTTGCAACGTTTTAATCCCTTTAGGTTTTCTGTGGCAGTTTATGACAATTACTGTTTTCTTACTGCTTTCGAAATTATGATTAACGGTATATTTATCCCTTGCGGATATTTTAATGCAACTGTTGCTCATAATGGCGTTAGTAATTTTCTCAACAACTTTGTTGGTACTTTATAAATACCATTTTGCATATAGATTAATTTTAAACATTACGGTTTGTTCCGTAATCGGGTATTTTGACAAAAGAATTCACAGTTTTGAATTTGAGACTAAATCATAACATAGAACATAATGAAAAAAATGAATCGTAATGATCTTTTACAGTTGTTATGTTGTAATGTCAGAACTCTGATTTTATCTCTGACAATTTGAGAATCTCATTTCCGTAATAAGCCCAAGTATTATGTATACCTAGAGGACGTATGTTATCACAGGGAATGTTATGGTTAAGTGTATGTGACGATAGGTATCTCTTTGACGTACCCACCTGCAAAGCAACTAAATGAAATTCCGTTCTACGTTGCCCTCCTCTTTTACCATCACCCACACAAGTGGAATAAACCAACAACAGCGACATCAGAAAGGTTAAGAATCATGCTAACGGATAGATGATGATGATGATGATGATGAGTCATACATAAAAAGAAAAATTCTCCGTTCTTGTATGTCATTCCCAACTGCAATTGTTTTTTCAGTAACAATGGAATATTATTCAAAATAAAATGTTCTCATTTTCCATTAATGTATACACAAAAGAAATAAAGTTTTATAGCAATCATAAAGTTTATATACCACACACTGAAAGTTTCTCCCATAATTCTGATTATGATGGTTAATTCGTACCACATTGTTATTTCAGTCGCATTTATTTCTTATTGATACAAGTATTTTTGAAAAATACAAGTATTTTTTTACATTTTACAATTGACGACAATGTACAATTTTCTCCTAAAATGAAGCAGATAGTTTCCAACATTTTTGTGCAGAGAAGTTAATTGCTGCAATGCAAGTTCTAGGTCCCTAATGGATTGCGTCAGTCTGTACGGGAACAATATGATTCTATTAAGCAGGGAGAGTCGAGTTGTTCCCGAAACGAAAAAGAGAGAAAATAATATAATCACTTTGGATTCGACGTTATATACCCGCAGTGGATAAGAAGAAACAATTAAGCTCGAGTGCGCGAATAACGAGCGAGAAATTAGTCCACACAATGCATTCGTAATTGTTCTGGAATTTTGTATGTCTCGCTAGTTTCCGCGCTGTAGAGATGGTGTCGTCATTTCAATCTGATGGCGCCTTTTAAAACGGTGAAAAATTTGCCCAACTTAAATCCTCCTTACAATGCAGACTAACGTACTGTATCATAACAAGTTTTTTAGATTCACCTATACTTGATAAATAATATCATATCATTTGAAAAGTATTTCTTTTAAGAACATTTGTGTAAAATTTAAAAAAATGCTTTTGTCTGGCCTTTAGACATAAAAGAATAGAAATTCTCTCGCGTGACCTAAAATTCTGGCGCATATTTTACATTTGGAGCATTGCCTAAATTGCCGAAGAGAAAGAGGAGGAGGATTCAGCGAACAAATAACACAATGGTTTTATAGAATATGTAACCTGACTTTTTTAACGGAATGTCCGATCGTGACCTGGAGCAAGAGGGCAGTCGCACTGTTGGATTGATAGTAAAATTATTTATTACCATACTCATCTCGAGACTCTCGACCTATATTAATCTCTCCTTCGTTACTTGACTCTTAATTCTCTCCGTATATTGTAATTTGGACCAACTATTTTCAAAATATAGAACAAAATTCCAAATTAACTAACATTATAACATTTATTACAGCATCAAAATAAAAACAGCAAACAAAATAATCAGAACGACTTTTTGAAACATGATCGAAAGCGGGAAATTAATTAGACAAAGTCATTATTATGCATTATTATTCCAGAGAGAGAGGGAAATATACGATTAAACATGAATCGATTAATTTGCTACATATGTGCACTGCTGAAAGGCTTTACAATTTCGAAGCAGTTGATCAAGGTAATTTCAGCATATTGAGTTTTGTTTAACGGTGTACATAAACCTTTATGTGATAAATATATGTGTGTTGCATATATGCTGACAAGAGTGTCATTTGGTTTTGGGTGTGAATCAGAACTTAATAATCGTCAACATCTCACCAAACCTCCTACTTCACTAACTAACCATGTGGTTTACTGATGCAAAATTATAGAGAGACATACAGAGAGGTTCGTGCGAGAACGAGACAGGATAAATGCTTTATATCAACGACATAATTAAGCTGGTAATTTCTAGCTGGGTGGAAATGACGTGCCCATCCCAAAATTCAAATAGACATGCCAAAATATTCCAAGTTTCATATTAACCACTAATCATCATCTGCTCCAGTTATAAGAATGAAAATGCTAAAAATAAATTTCACACCTGCCCCTAACGAATCCTATTTTCTAAATCTGTCTTTGAACTACTTCTTACTTTTACCAGTGTTTACAAACCAACTTTAATAAGTATAAAAAAAAACTAGTAGTATTTCTAAGTAACTAATGGTAAAATATTTAATAAATATTAAATATTACATAAATATTAAATAAATACAAAAAGTATATAAAATATATAAAAAAATGTAATATTGTGATACTAAAAAACGTTCCGGGAAAGAAGTATAAAATGAAATGTTCCCATAAAGAGCGTCACGAAAGAACGAGATTAACTTGTTTCTTAAAATTGCTTTTTGAGTAAAAAGAACCCAATAGTCATTCGACATAAAAGATGAAATTGAGATATATAAAAATGAAAACTTTACCGAAAACTAATAGTGGAGAAATGAAGATCAGTCATTTTTGTTTAAGTCCAAAGACTTCTTTTTTACCGAAAAAGGGGAAAGGGGAGAATTTTTTTTTGCTACAGGAAGGGGAGAATAAAAGAGGAAACATGTGACGAGTTTAAAAAGGCGTTATTCATTAGAGAGCATAAGTAAATTTTTGTCTAAAGAGGAATGGAAGTAGTAGATGTCTGTTTTCCTAGGATTGTTTTGAAGCAGTAAATTTTATGAAGGGTATACACACAACAGAAGGGGCATATCTCACGAAGCCCTTTTACCGAAAAGATATTGCTAAATTAAGCAACTGCGAGAGGAGGAAGTGAGTCACAAAGAGCAGAGAAAATCTAAGTTAATTCAAGTTCCTTCTTTGACAACAAACCAACTTTTCATAGTAATAAGTGTACGATGAAGATCAGAGAAAACTCGACGCAACTGGTTTTTTTTTTTTAAGAAACTTTTCAAGAACAACAAATAAATTCCGACAAGATTGATTATGATAACCTTTTACTAAATCTTTCCGCATTAATTTCATAGAGCAAAGAAAGTGTAACAAAATTCCGCCATAATTTTATCAAGTTTCAACTTGACAAATATTTGACAAAGTTTCATAAATAATTATGCGCGATTGAAATTAGGAAATATATTGTATACAAAGATTATGTAAATAGTGTAAGAGAATAATAATGAAAAACTGAAATCTGTTTCCCGTGTTTAACAACTCGAACTATGACAAAGCAAAATGGTTCTAATTGACTCTGTCGGTAGATAGAGCCTCATTAAAATAAAATCCCGTTCGTCCATTTCGAAAAAAAATGTGCACTTCGGATTCTCAAGCTTGTTGGAAAGGTTTATTCTTCTAGAATTGGAAAATCTTTCATCCGGAAACAAAGCTACAATTGCTGAATTAAACAGAATTAGGATCATTGCTACATCTAAACCTGCTAGATAATTTTCTCTACATCGCAAATAATATTTTTTGGGCACATAATCATTTTTATATTTAATAATAAAAAAGTTGAAAATGTCCATCATTATATTTTTTTTGAATAACTAACACAAGATATTAACATGGTAATTAATTACCAAGAGATATCTGGTTGTCGGTTCACCTGACAATCTAGGCAGTAACGTAACTTTCTACTTAATGGCGAATATAGGTGTGAACTGGCATTGGTATACACACGCCCTAACAAAAATGAAATAAAACGACAGGCAGAAAACTAACACACAATATCAATCTTTCAAAGTCAGAAGGTCCACAAGACAGGTATACAAACACAACTGCCAATAAAGAATTTCAAGGAATAAAATTCATAAACGAAAAAATAATTAAAAATTTCTATTAATTTAAAATATATTCATTTATCTTTAGCGCAGTAGTGCTAAAGATCCAAAATTCGAAAATTAGATATAAACTGAATTTTAGAATCTGGGAAAAGGTTATAAAAAAACGGGGTCACGACAAGAAAGTGAATACTTTTCTCGAATTCATTAAAACGCATAGAAAATCGATAGGATGTGAAATCGTGCTTAGAAAACAGTTACGGTCGATTGGATCAATTGAAATCGAAATATAAAAAATATAACACTGGGGATTAAATAACTTCAAGTACCTACTTTAAGAGATTACATGAACTGAATTCCAGTTTATGACTACCTGTATCAAAAAAAAAAAAAATCGGTTTCATATAATCCAGGAAGTGAAATTTAACCGTACTAATCAATTATCTTATCGGAAAATTACGAAATCTTTTACTATATCCTCTAAATTCGAATCTATTGAAAAAAATCATCATCCAAAGAAAAGAATTCTAGAAATATGATTTTTTCTTGGTGAATGTTGAAGAAAAGGAGAAAACAATTAAACGATTTACAACTCTGGAGGCAGGAAAAGTAATGTTCCTATACGAGGTGTGTATGTGGAGGAATCAGTAAGCAATCGTTGTACTGTCATTATATCCCGAGAAATTGTAGCGTGTGCTTTTATACTCTCAGATTGAGAGGGAGTGTGAGACCAACCTGACCCATAACATCCACGTGTTTATCCGGGGTCATTGCATTTGTACAAAAAAAGAATGATGAAAAATTGTCCATCTCATCGTTTCTAATAGAAAAAAAACATTAAACAAAAGGAAAGAAACGCCCAGAAGAATATATTATTGTATATTACTATTTAACTTGTACTAATGATGACTTTTAGTTTCCTGGAGTGGGAGGGGCATTAAACAATCTCGAGTTGTCATAACAAAAAATATTTTGATCTTTACTGTCAACATCGATTACGTTTTCACTCATCACTGTAAACTTAAAAGTATCAAATTGATTCCAAATTTTTTGATCAATACCTTTTGATACCTTTTGGTATCAAATTGATACCAAAAGTATCAAATTGATTCCAAATTTTTTGATCAATTTGATACTTTTAAGTTTACAGTGATCCAGTAACTAAAAATTCATTTGACCTATACAATTTATTGAAAATTTAGCCTACAAACTTATTTTATTGATAATACTTTAAGAGCATAAATAATAGCATAATTAAAAATTAATTTCAATGGGAAAATATATGTACATTGGGCAATATATTCGACTGTAATGGCTTCAGGCATTACATCCCCTCATTCCCGACACGCATGACAATTTTCTGATGCAGATACATAGCAATTCGAATCACATAGGTATGTATCATCCAAAATCGGTGCTTCAAAATACAAAAGATCTTTTGTTTGATAAATACAAGAATATTTAATTTTTACTGTCTATTTCTCCTCTATAAAAATTACTGTATTTTAAAGAAAATATAAAATCGATGATAGAAATTTTTAAATAAATTACTTTGTTAGTGAAGTTAAGCTTTTAAGAAGTTGCATAATTATATATTAACATGCCACCTCATGCACATATGTTTAAAATCACAACGCTTGTTTTCTTGGAAATTTACGACACAGTGAAGCAAAATATATATATTGAAACACTTTTTAATCTTCTGTATAATAAAGAAACTTATCATCATCAGAATTAATATTGAGGTGGGCAATTTCAATTTTATTGTCTATATGCCAATTTCGAAAATTTATCTCAAAGAAGTGTCGAGGAATACGATTTTAGAATTAAATAGTGAAAACGTATGTTTATAAAGTTTATAGCAAATGCTGTTCAAAGGACATAAAAGAAAATTATAGGCTCATTAAAACTGTATATGCACACATTTTGTCAAATATTGCATCATAAAAATGATGGAGGACATAAGCAATAGACATGTCTGTTAGGGGAATTATTTTGATCGCAATGCAGGTGTGCTTCATATTAAGAGTCCCATTTCAACTTTATTAATCTATCGATAATAATTATATCAGTAGGTATAATAATTTATATTGATACCAAGGTTGGTGGTCCAACAAAATTTAGTGTCATCACCAAAACAAGATTTGTTAAAATCGAGATTAAAACCGGAGATTAAAACAGTGCGTGTGGTCCATATGGCAACAAACAAAAACTAAAGACTTTTCCGCACTGCGATAAAAAATAATTCCATTCAGTGTTTCCACTGTTTCACTACAAGTACAATTACAAATTACACATACTGCAAAAAAATATAGCAGATACAGCCAAAGTATGTCAGAAACAGACATAATTGTGCTGGAAACAAACATAATTCTTAGTAGTACAACCATACGTCAGTTAATCTGCTATATTCTTTTCAGTCCAATACAAGCAGTATTCATCAGAAGAAATCAAATCATAAAAATTATTTCTAATATTCAAAAAATGTTACTAACACGGACCTTTCTTAAGTTGGCGTTCAAAAAAATATTTTTCAACGCCAAATTCAGATGAGACCTATATTAAATGTCCGAAAATACTATTCAAAAATATAATTATATTTATGCATTGTACCTTATAATAAATCTAATTTGAAAATGACATACACAGAATTTGCGTGTAAAGAATTGCAATAATGCAATTAGCATGCACGCAACTGTACGAAAAGGAGGGAGGGAGGGGACAATTCAGATCGTTAAATGTAAGCATTAAATACCTCTGGAGGCAAAATGACCACCGAGCATGTTCAGCAGGTGTGTGTGTATATATATATGAATGCGAATACGTGAATGAAGAGAAATGCAAGATTGCACTTGTAAAAAGAACCAAGAATTAAAAAAAAAAAAGTCCCGAGAATGTTATTCCATAAAATAAGTGTGCTAATTTCGCATTGTAAATACATACATTCCACGTGCCTCAAGTATTTCAAATTTCCCTCAAGTGACTCATATATACGTTCATATATTTGTTAAACAAGTATTACTTAATATTAATGATAAAGTCAATTATTGAATATTTTTCGGAGAATTCAACCATCTAGGATATATAAAAGAAGAGGAAATTATCAACCACAGCAGTAAAATATCTAATCTCTAAATCTGAATTAGTAGAAACTGATGAATCCGTATATAATTATTTCCAGCTGTAAATTACCAAAAGTACAATTATTCATAAACTAAAATGTTAACTTTAAAATGCCTTTTAATTGTCATTTATAGAAGAAATGTAATCTGCCTCTTAATCTTTAACGGAATAACTAAAATCGAGTTAACTTTCAAGAATAATGCAAATTTTCGAGAGTAATTCCCCTAGGGATTCAAATAAGAACTTTAGTTTCTCATTGGTCGTCCGTACGGTTATCAGACTTTCCCCCTCAGAAATACAACAAACTCTGGAAATAACTATCCGTTGATGTTGAATTAACATTTACCTTGGGCCCTTAACGAGAGACAAGAGTTACAAGTAAATGTGAGAGAATTCAACTTCCGGCGATAGAATCAGAATGTGATATCTCTTCAAAATGTGATTGCCAGCGGGGTATATAGCTTGTATCAAATATATGTATAGTAATTTAACAGAAAGGCTTTATTCCATTTGCTTTATTTTTGCAAATAGAAAATTTCAACAACGAGATTGAAATTTCTCCACCAAAAACGCGTGACAAGTAATATCAACTTGATCGAATATTCATAATGATGATGATAAACCTTTCATGTTTTTCACTCAATGCGATAATACGAAACAAGTCAATTATTTTGAATTAAAAATCCAAAATCAGCCTTCATGTCTAGAAGCGATTTTTCTTTTCACTTATCAGCATAATAACAATGTCGATGTTGGAAGTCACATCAGCTTGCTGACTGATTGTGAATCTGCAATGAAATGAGACGACCAGTCGTGCGTTAAGACTTCTTCTCTGAGAGGTGCTAGAGGTTAACGAGATCCTGATGCTTCCATGCATTGCCATGAATAATTCTTGTTCTTTTTTTCTTTTTCTTACTTTTCCAGTATACGTTCTTAGATTCGAGATATATAAGTCCTTGAAAGCCACCCATTCTGTTCTAATTTCTCATCATCTCACATTCGTGGAAACAAACATCGTTTATAGAAATTTTGAAAACTAGATCCTTTTCCCCGAAGTTTTCGAAGAATATTTTTAATTTTGAAATATTCTATTTCAATTCATAAATCCCTATAACTTTTGTGATAGAACCATAAGGCATATAGTACGTGACGGAAATGTAACTTCGACCCAAGGGAATATAATTCGTT
Source organism: Leptopilina clavipes (assembly GCA_001855655.1). Taxonomy (NCBI): domain Eukaryota; kingdom Metazoa; phylum Arthropoda; class Insecta; order Hymenoptera; family Figitidae; genus Leptopilina; species Leptopilina clavipes. The sequence goes on from JUFY01033312.1 coordinate 19,121, forward strand.
ACTAAGTTCAGAAACTCTTTATTGGACTTACAATCTATAAATTCGTTGCAAAAGTTGAAGAAAAGGAACTTGAGACTACTACTCCTGATTATTTGCACATTCAATACATCTACATATCCATAAAAGTCTGGAGTTTTCTGTTTAAAATATTCTCCCAATAAACCGAGTTCTCAATTGACTTGATATAAAGAAGCAAGAGACGAAATTATGGTAATATTACTCAACTAAAGCTCAATGTACAGTTCATAAAAATCATGCAATTCATACAATTTATCCAACTTATAAAATTCATACAATTTATCCAACTTATACAATTCATACAATTTAATTATAAAATTATAAATAAATTTAAACAAAATTTGAGCGACATGAGTCTGGAAAAATAATATATCAAGGAGAGTGGAATATTTCCTTTTCATCTAAAACTCTAAATATTACAGGACCAGGTTTCTCTTCAAGCCCCCAAGGGAGATAATATCAGAAATTCTACTACCTTTGTCCAAAGCAAGAATCCCTTCTGCAGAAATTACATCTGCATGAAGTTTATTTAAGATAAGAAAAGATAAGAAATTAAAGTTGACAAGACATTAAAAATTAAAACACATCAGTATAAAATTAATTTACAAAGTAAAAAATAAGTAATAATAACAAAATAAATATTAGTAATCAGCATTATTAAATTACACACAATAAAATAAATAAATATACAATATAAAAATGTCTTATGTTTGCATTGTTCAATGTCTGCAATTAATATCGACTTGAATTTCTATTTTTCAAAAAGAATAAAATATATTTTTTATAAAGTGTGCTCTGTGGAAAAAAAGACGATAGTCAAAAAATGCGTAAACAATGAGTGTGAGAAGAGAATAATAGATGTATATTGTATTATTACAATGGACCAACTTTTAATATGTGAAGTAAGTATATATGTACGGAATTTTTTATTTCAACAAAGAATTATGGAAAGTAATATTGCGTATACTTGTTTCGTCTCATCACTGTGGCATTTAGGAGGCATAAAAGTTCACGCTTGAAGAAACCGTGACGTTTATAAGACGGATAAGAATATCAGCGATGCACTCCAAGTGCATCTATTCTATAATGCAATCAATGGATGAGAAATTCCATATTTCATCGAGGAAAATTGATTTCATGCAACACACACAAGTTCTAACTTTTGCAAACAAAAAAAATTATAATATTCTAAATAAGCGAATTTCAACGCTGAAATTTAATCAAAAAAATTTCTTTCATTGAAAATCGTAAATTAAATAACATTTTTAATCAAATTATAATTGTTGCAAAAAGTAAAAACATAATCACTTTTCCCTCACTCTATAAATCAAATATTCTATTCTAAACTCATTTCTAAATCTGAATTAGTAGCTGAAATTTTCACTATTAATTTGAATAAGTGATTATGACTTTTTGCTTTTGAATTAGTTATTTAAGTATTAGAGTAAATTAGTAGGAGAATTTTTTTTTGCTTTTTATTGGTGAAATTGAACTAATTCAGTAATCAAAAAGTCTGTCAGTAATTCAAATTACATACACTGAAAAAAAGAATTATTTGGATCAAATAAAAATTATTTGATCCAATTAAATGATTTAATTGTCTATTATCCATTAAATTTGTATTTGAACCAAATAAATATTTACTTGAGCTAAATATTTTATTTAATAGTGACAAATAAATAGTCATTTGTATCAAATATGAATTACTTAAATCAAATAAATGTTTTAATTGGTGCAAATAAATAATGCCTTGAATCAATTGTAAAAATTATTATATTCAATAATGTAGGTTTTTTGATTCAAATAAATATTTATTTGAGCCAATAAAATATTTTTTTTAAAGTAATAAAAAATTTATTTGAACCAAGTATTTCATTATTCGACATAAGTAATTAAGTTAATTGAATCTAAAGTCTCTTTAATTGCTTCAAATAAATATTTATTTGTGCCAATAAAATATTTTTTTTAAAGTAATAAAAAATTTATTTGAACCAAGTATTTCATTATTCAACATAAGTAATTAAGTTAATTGATGCAAATAAATCTAAATTTGACTCAAATAAGAAATTATTTAACTCAAGTGAACGTCATTCTACATTAAAATAAAGAAAGAAAATTAAATAAATAATAAAAATTAATAATATTGATATTTATTCTAAGTTTCTAAGACTGAATAACGCCTACACACACGTCCTACATGAACTGTAAGAATTAAATTTAAATTTGAACCCTACGGGGATAGAACCCAGAACCACGCACCTAACACTTAAGACCTAATCTAAACGCTTAACGACCACGGCTATCAAACGGACTTGTAAGTTG
>JUFY01033332.1:6840-22880 GCA_001855655.1 Leptopilina clavipes
GTCTCGAATCGCAGGTTCACTCAACTACTTTATTTAGGACTGCTCAGGGCTCTAGCGGGACGTCTCATGCCCCGCACTTTTCTCAGTGCACATTTATATTGTATGTATGTAAATTGTGCGTGTGTGGTGCGTGTGCACGTGTGAAAAAAAAGTAATCAATGTTTCGAAAGAGATTTTATCTAAGATTCTATCGATTATTGATAAGCGTATAAAAGAAAAAAATACAGATTTATTATAAAAATTATTATACATTATTTACCAAAATGTAATCAACGTTTCTCAAACACGTGTTCAAGCCTCTCCATATTTTATAACGTTCGTGTCTATGCACTCATTGTCATTTGTAAATATTATGGTGTCAAAATCGACGTTTTAAAATATACCTACTGTTACGATTAAATAAATATTTATAATGAATGCAAATTTTTCGTTTTATTTATTTCTTCGTTACACACCACTTTTTTTTCCTAATTTCACTTTCTTCATTTTAATCAATTTATCACTATTTTTTTTGTATTTATTACTATTATCTATTATTTATTGTCAGTTTTTTAAATGAGATAACTTGATAATATAACAAACTAAATAAATTTTTTTTTAATAAAATCTAAATGAACCAAATTTTTATTATCTATAATAGGTAAATGAAAAATCTATAAATTAGAATTTAAATTCAAATTTTCTCCGCTCTTTTGACAATCGATTAATCTCGAAGTTTTGAAAAGCGTGACTTTCGCGGCTAATGTCAGATCTTTAAAGACTGCCAAAGACTGCGCTGTCATTTTGGAGTTTTGTTTTTGTTGTTTTTTTTGTTTTGTTGAAGATGAAGTTCAGAAACAAAGAAATTCCAGAATTTCCACTGGTCTTTACGTCTATTCTGAATTTTGATTAAGTTTAAAGTATAAATATTTTAATCGAAAGACTAAATATCTTAAGTGCAAATGTGCAAATTTTTCATTCCTAACCTTTAAAGTGCAACATTATATGAAAAGTATAGATAATTAATGTGTTCTTTATTTTTCGCAATGAATTTGTAATACCAGATGGTTATCGCGATTCTTGGATTTCTCTTTGTGCTTATTATTATTAATATTATTGACGTTTTAATATTTGCAAGTGATTATGATTGAAGAAGGTTCAAAATAAATAAAAATTTGATTTTTTATTAGTGATATTTATAATATCACATTTATAATTCATTTTTAAACACAAAGACTGAATATTAAACATTTATAGGAAGGATGTCACGTGCCGATTTAAAAAATTGGCCCATTTTCAGTCTTTTGGATTCAAAATTCATTGCTAATATTCATATGGCTGTTGTTTATGGTTTGATTTGTTTACATATTAGTTTACATATTTGATATTCTTAGCGTTTATTATTTGTTTATTATTTTCTATCGTTATACTTTTATAATTGATTATAAGATTGTGTAAATATTGTTTTAGGGAGTTTAGGAAATGAAGCACTTATTGTTACAAAAGAGGGTTCAGTCTACGGTTTGGGAACAAATGTTTCGGGATGCTTAGGAACAGGTGATGTGCATAACACTCTTTTTCCAAAAAAAATTGAGGCCCTTTGTGATAAGGGAATAAAATATTTTACATATGGTAGTGGACCTCACGTTCTTGCCCTCAGTAATAAAGGTGAAGTAAGTAAATAAGTATTTTTTTTACTCCTTAAATATTTTCATAGATATTTTGCATTGCTTTTTTTATTTTCATTTATATAATAATTTTATGATAATATAATAAAAATATTAAAATAAAAATTTTAGATTTAAATAATATAGATTTTATTGAATATTGAAAGACGAGAAATTTTTTCAGTAGTTTATCTTTTTCAAATTGTTTTTTAATGTCTTTTGTTACTTAATTGCTTTTTAAAAACGTTTTTAATATCAAGAATGCAAGGTCAAACTAATGATTTCTCTATAGTTTATTTAAATTTCCTGATGTATTGTTTCTACATTTTTATGAAATAAAATTTAACTATTAAACATTAAATTACATTTATTTAACTTGTAATTGTAATTTAGATGTAATTAATTTAATATATCAATAAGGTTTGTTTATGTAATTACAGGTTTATTCGTGGGGCCATAACGGATACAGTGAATTGGGAAATGGATCCTCAAATCAAGGATTAACACCAACAATTATATCAACGGTTTTATCGGAAAAAATTATTGTCAGTATTGCTTGTGGTAGTCATCATTCACTTGCACTTACAAATGAAGGCGAGGTGAGAATTTTGAATAACTGCTTTTTTCTTTGTTTTTTTATGAAAGGATAAAATATTTTTTAAACGCAGGTTTTCGCTTGGGGGCAAAATAATTGCGGACAAGTTGGCACTGGAATGAATTCCAATCAAGGCGCTCCACGAAAAGTTAATTCAATTTTATCTGAAAAAAAAGTGATATCCATCACTTGTGGACAAACGTCGAGTATTGCATTAACTGACGTTGGTGAGGTTTACGGTTGGGGTTATAATGGCGTTGGACAGCTCGGTATTGGAAATTATATTAATCAATCGAGTCCAGGCCGTGTAAATTTTCTCGTTGGAGTTGTTATAGGTAATGGAAATATTTTTCTCATATCATTATAATTTATAATCTAAATGTCTTTCTATTTTATTTTTTTTTTTACGTAATTTAGAGTGAAAATAAGTAAATAAAAAAATAATTTTTTTTGTAGAAAAAGTTGTTTGCGGATATGCGCACACACTGGCACTGAGTGATGAAGGAACACTTTATTCCTGGGGAGGAAATTCTTATGGACAACTAGGTCTTGGAAACAAGGCGAATTCCTGTTCGCCAGTAAAAGTGAGTTTACTAAATTAATAATTTTGCTCTATTTAAAATAGTAAATTCAAAAGAAATAGCAATTCAAAAGAAATGAAATGAAATTTATTAATTAATTTTCTTTATTTAAAGATTTCATTGCCAGAAATGGGGAGAGTTTCCGATATTGCTGCATTGCATTATAATCATATCAGCGTCGCTGTCGGTCAAGGTGGACGAATTTTTATGTGGGGTCAATGTCGAGGGCAAAGTGTCACTACTCCGGTTGCTACATATTTGCCACATATTCACGATGCTCTCGCTTGCTACGCAACTCCAAGTGTGATGCATCAACCTCTAGTTTTAAACGCCGACGAGGATAATGGAATTCTCGAATGCTTGAAGCAGGCTTTTGATGATCCGGTAACTTTTTCAGTTTCATTTTTCTTATTTATATTTGCAAAACTTTAATAAGAAAAAAAAATCTTTATATTTTCTTCATTTTTGTTTTGTTTTTTCTTAATTATTTCTTTTATTTTAATCTTTTAGGCGACGAGCGATCTGACGATTCAGGTGCAAGGAAAGCCAATTCACGTTCATAAGTCAGTGCTTAAAATTCGCTGTCAGTATTTTAGATCCATGTTCCAAGAACATTGGGCCGAGAACAATCAAAAGTTTGTAGTTTTCTTTTTTTTTTAACAAAATTTTTAATAATGTAATAGAAAAAAAAATTTACATTTTTTACTTATAAATTTATAATTTTAATATTCTTTTCAGTACTTTGGAACATGATCAGTTTTCTTATGAAGTTTATAGATCATTTTTAAAGTATTTATACACGGATGAAGTTGATTTACCTGCCGAAAATGCACTGGGTACTGCTTTCATTTTCTAAAATTGAAAATTTGCTTCCACGTTCGTTTTTGCTTATTTAATTATTTGATTTTATAGAACTCTTAGAATTGGCGAATGCATATTTTGAAACGCAACTGAAACGACGTTGCGTTCAGATAATTAAACAGGGAATCACTGTAATGAATGTTGCATTTCTCTATAAAACCGCAATTGAATATAATGCCAAGGTAAGAAAATTTTTTTTGGTAATGTGAAAAATTTTCCATTACAATTTCTAATTTTTATAGTTTTTAATTATAAATTAATTATTAATTTTATTTTACATCGTTAATCATTCCATTTGGTAGAAATTCTACATTAAATATTTGTTTAAAAACGTATGAAAAAATATTCCAAGTATTCGATAGTTTTCTGTAATTCTCAAAATTAATTAAAAATATGAATTGGTATATATTGTTAATTAATAATTTAATGGAGTTTAGAAAAATTATTATTTATACAATTGGTAGAATTTTTACCTAGAATATTTTTTTTCTGTTTGTTGCAGGAATTAGAGGACTTTTGTTTCAAATTCGCCTTGAATCATATGACGTCAGTTGTTCAAACGCCACAATTTTCAAAATTAGATGAAACCACGGTTAAAATGTTTATTATTAAGGCTGCTCAAGCAGCAGCGTTTAAAACATAAAATCATTTGTGATAATAAAGTAGTCTAGTCAGTAACTTTAGGTCGTCGACGAAAGAGAAAGAAGAGTTACTTTCAGATTTTATTTTTAACAAATTTTTTTCCTATAAGAAACTTTTGTTACTTAGTCATTGTTGATATAATTTTTTTAATCTTAAAAATTACTTTTTCTGTCTGATTTGAAAGCATTTAATATTGTTTAGTGAGATTTAAGTCTGAGTAATTGAGAATTATTGAGGGATAATAATAATTATTTGGTATTTTTTTATACAATGATAGATATTTTCAATTTGTTGAAATTCATTTTTATGAAGTATTTAGTTGAAATCATTCCCTTTTTGTTAGAATGTCCAGTAGGACTTTTTTTACAATTGAAATATAGTATCTAACACTTATTTGAAAATAAAGTTTATGAAACTTTCGTAAATATTGTGTTTGTAATTTCTTTCAAGATAGTTCATTATGTTGACTAATTAATTAATAAGAACAGACTTTTTTTAAAATGATTTTAAGTGTCAGTGAATTTGGATAATTCAGGTAATTATTAAGGAATTAACTTTGTAATCAATGATTAGTAATAATTTTTTGTCGTTTCAGTTGGAAAACTCTTGAATTTGTCGTTCTGCCAACTCAAGTGGGGGATTTTTTTAAATATAGGCCAAAGACAAAAGAAAATGGCTTTTCAGAGAAAAAATAATAATGAAGAGGACGAATTAGGACGATTGTCTGCTTGCAGAATTCAGAGACATACGAACATAAAATTTCGGTATGATACTTATTTTTTTACTCTTTTTTAAAGAATACTCTTTAGAATGTGATTTAGAATAATTCTTAAATTATTTTACATTTTTTTTAGATCCACGTTTTGTTTTTCGCGAAAGAAAGAATTCCTTGATTTTGAAATGGAAAAGAATGGGATATGAGATTTTTAAAGTGATGAATTTTTCCATGCGATGTGAGATACTATTAAAAGGAGGAAAAAAAAAAGAAAAAAGAGGGACGAACTGATGGAGATCTCAATTTTCTTTGACGTCTCGTTTGTCCACAGTCTGCGGGGAAATCAGATTTCGATATCTTTGAAATACAAGGAAACGAATCGAGGCAAGGTACACACACTCACACACATTTTTTTATATAAAGCACAAAGATCAAGGAAAGCGAATTTGAAAAAGAACATATAATTTAAAATGAATTCTCTACTAGAATCGTATAATGATTTCTCGAAATTGAAAAATATTCAGTGAATGGAATAAAAAAAACCTTACGAATTATCTAAAAATCTAGAATACAATTAAAAAAAGGTTTTACTTTTTTTACATTATTTTTTCCAGATTTTAGATTTTTTTAGAGGAATTAAAATTGTTTAAAATATTATTTTAAATTATATCTTCTTAATCAAACTGAGACATTTTTCTTCTTTCAAGATAAAATCTTTAGATAAGAAAATTCTTAATAAAAAAATGTTTTTTCTTTTGGAAAATATTTTCTTTCTCTTGCTTCTAATTAAATGCGTAGAATTTTTTTTATCCGTAAATTAATTTTCACTAATGAAGTAAAAAAAACAGTATTTTGTACATTGTGTAGAAAGGACAGTTAAGCAATTAATAAAATTACAACAATTAACATTGATTTACAAACTCACGAGTGCTGTTTAATAATTATGGTGCATTTCAGAGTTTAATCAGGAGCGCTAATTGTTATTTGGCTATCTCGTTTCGATGTCTGCCAATTTGTGGTAGATTTCTAATAGTCAGAATCTGTTAATGTACATTCTACACCACAGTGCTTTTCATATCCATGTTAATGTTTCGTATTTGCATTAATCGATTAAGCAATCATAAACACTTAGAATTTCGTCAAAATCAAAAGTTGGTAAAATAAAATTCTCTAATTCTTCAAAAACAGTTTCTTTTTTTTTAAAAAGAAATTATTTTTTAAACTCATAAAGCCCTTAAGTAGATAAAATTTACACACACACAAACAAATTTTATAATTGAAAAAGAAATTTTTCCTTAATTACAAAAATTATTTCAATTAATAAATATTTAAAAATTTAGAATTGTTTTCAAAAATTTAAAGAAGTAAATTTTAATAATGAATTTTTCTCTCCAGTTTGGAAATTCTTCTACTTCATCCAATTGTATCAAAATGGGAGAGAGCAAAGGAACGTTTACAAAGTTTATTAAAGACGAATCTGAAGATGACAGGTGAAAACGTGCACTTTATGAGGTCAATAATTGGAAAAAAAAGGAGAGATGAAATTATTGTTGAAAAAAAGAAAATAATAATAAGTGAAAAGAGACACTGTCGTCATCCCTGATGTCGAGATATATTACTGTCTTTTTTAAGCGAAGAAAAAGAATTTGAAGAAACACCAATGAAGAGCAAGAGATCGAAAACTGGAAATGTCAGTGAAAAGTGGAAAGGGGATAATATCCACTCTGTCACTTGAATAGCTTCAGGATATGAAATAAAAATCAATAGAAAGAATCGCTTGCCTAGAAATATTCGCCATATTTCGCTTTCTTTCTACACTACTTCAACATTCTGGCATAACAAATGAGGTATTTTTTCCTTTTAATAAAAAATGATCGTGAAATTTTCGATTCATAACACAATGACGGAGAAAGAAACACAAAGATAAGAATTTTCCGATCCATTGTAAAAATAGTTTTCTTCTTTTCTTTGATCATAAACTCTTATTCTGGCAAAATGTAGTTTTCCATTTTTGTTTAAACATTTTTGCGATAAGCATTTTTAAAATTTTTTTCACATACCAGGAATTTAAATTAAAAAATTTAGTAATTTTTTTTCTATTTAAAAAAAAAGAAAAATTAAAGAGATTAAAAAGATTTAGAAAACTTGTAAATAAAAAATTGAAATTAAAAAATGAGAGAAAAAATGAAAATTAGTTATGAAATAGAGAAAAATAGAATAATAATAAATGAAAAATAGTATTAATAATACCGATAGCACACTATATATTAATAATAATCATTATATTTAATTTAATCATAATATTAATCATAATATTACAGTATATCGTTTAACGCTAGGTATCAATTTTGCACCATGTTAAAGATATGTCTGAGAAAGTATGCTTACATAACAATCATATATATTTATTTATATATATGTATATATTTATATATAATATGTATATTTTTCATAATAACGGCGTACAAACGTTCGTGGCGTCGTACGCCTTTATAAACTTTAGAGATTTACAATGATGCATTAGATCGTTATATAATCAATTCGTCCGCTATTTTTCAGCGTCACATTAAGTCATACAGAAAAATTATTAACGTCGTCGATTAACATCGTTGCGATGATTCAGTTAGGTTTTTTTTTTAATTTTTTCTTTTTTTTTTTTATTTGCTTTCTTAGTCGTCTAAAACATAGTTTTTACTATATCGAATAATTATAATAAATTCATCGATCGTCAAAATAATCTTTTTATCCCCAGAATTAAATAATTCATTTCATTTCCTTTAGATGAAAATTAAAAAATTAGATTAATTCTAAATAGAAATAAAAGATACGTCAATTTTTTAATTTAGGAAAAACTTTGAAAATTGGAAATTATATTATCGTGGGAAATAGAATAATGTATTTAATCATTAAAAGAAAAAAATTCGAATTTACAATGAAATAAATGTTTTGTTTTTATTTCCAGGGGGACGATCGACGTGAGTGATTTGCGAGCGAACAGAAAAACGTGCAGCCGTTCTCGTTTCTTTATTCAAGAGTTTGAATAAAAAAAAGAAGAAAAAAAAAATGTCGGCCACTGAAAAAGCAAAAAAAGAAATATATATACGAGGAAGACGATCTGTTGCACAGGAATTACGGACGAAGAATTTTATTTATTTTTTTTCGTAGAGTCCTGTACGATTATTATTATTTATTTATTTAATTTTTTTTTTTTTTGAAGGAAAAGAAGAACGTACTTTCTTTTCCATTCTATAGTTTTTTAAGTTTATTAATTAGGTAAGCTGTAGCTGCGAGGTCAGGAGAAAGAAAAATGGACGATGGGCAGATTTGCGCACTACCGATAGATTTCTTTTTTTTTTATATAATATTTATATGATAGTTGTGTTTATTTAAGGCAGCAAGAACAATTATTATGACGAGGTTTACTTATTCGTTCGTTAGTCGATAAAACGCTTTTTTTATTTCACTTACAACACTAACCGTCAATACACGCAATGTTCTTGTTTATTATTCTTTTCTATTACATTCACTTGTTTTTTCTTATATTTTTTTTTGTCGCTTGAGAGTAGTTTTTTCTGCTCAATTTGCTTTCTCGTGTTTCACTTTGACTTTCATTAATCCTAAATGACTTGTATAAGTAGTTTTGTATTTTGTTCTATCTCGTTTCATTATTATTATTATTATTATATATTTTTTTTATCATTTCATTATTTTCTTATTATTATTTTTATTATTATTTATTATTATTATTGTTATAATTATTATTATTATTTTTATTATTATTTATTATTATTATTGTTATAATTATTATTAATATTATTTTATTACTTTTTATTATTTATTCTTATTTTTTTTTTGTTATTAGTTAATTATTATTATTATACATGATATATAAATTAGCGTATAATTTTCTACTCCAAACGAGCGGCCTGATCTTTGCTCCCAAAGTCAATCTTAGTTTTTAAAACACTAGAATTATTTCTCTCTGTCGAAATTCACTCGTCACATCCATGCATTTTATGTGTCGATTCTCTTTCGTATTTATGCACTACCGAAAGTCGAAATAAGTAGTGAATTTAGGCCTAGAGCTTTTTATGTGTCGCCTTAGTTGCATTCTTAAATTTACATCTAGGCTCGGGAAGAGTTTTTTTTTATTTTTCTTCTTCTTCTTCAAACCTGCCACTTTGTCATGGAAGCGAATAGTTTTTTTTTACTCAATTTAAATTAACACTATTTTCTGCTAATAATTAAATTCTTTTAAATTCAATAATTAATAATCAAATAATCATTAACCATTAATCATTAATCATTAATCATTAATAATAAATAATAATGTATTTATTCTTAAATTTATTTTTATTTACTTAATTATTTATACATTTCCCCCGGAAAATTTTTTTTCTGAATAAGAATTAATTTGTCAAAATTAATTTTCATTCAGTTTGTAACAAATTGTAAATTAGTAATTTAGAAGAAAGGTTGATAAAAAAAAAAAATTGAAAGTAGGTCTGATTGTTTTTTATCGTTTATAATCAATGTGTTGACCTTTGGAAGTGAAAAGATATTTACCCTTTGAATTAACAAAAGGGTCAAATCCGCATGACTCTCGTGACCATAAGTTGTAAAAAAAAGAAAGAAAGAAAGAAAGAAACCGTCGTTTTTTATAAGCGAGATATGTCGAAATTTCGCGACAGATACGCTCAACGATTGGTCAGCAGAGATTAGACTGCTTTCAAAATTAGACACACACAAAAACCAACAAATCTCACTCAACAATCAATTTCTTTCTCTATTTTTTATTACACTCATTTTCCCCCCATTTCATTTCTCACTTTCTTAATATTGAAATTAATTATTTATTTTTAATTAATAATTAAGTAATAATAATTATTTATTTTTAATTAATAATTAAATAATAACAATTAATTATTTTTAATTAACTAATTATTAATTTAAAAATTAGAAAAAGCATTTAATTCAAAAATGTAGGAAGAAAATTCGTTAAAGAATTTTTTCAAAAAATAAATAAAATCCACAAAAAATATATTGTAAAAAAATGGAATTTGGGAAATAAAAAATGGAAAACTTTAACGGAAAGAAGTTATTTATATTTAAAAAAAAAAAAATTGTCAGAAGTAAAGAAGCACGCTTTGTTAAAATTAAAGGAAAAAAGCAACTACTAATGTCTGATTCTACTTTTGGAACATATTTCAATAGGTGTGTTGTGATTCCTTTTTTTGTAGATAAAATGTACTTACATTTATTCTTTTTTTTTTTAATTCTACCTGTACCTAGTAATAATCGATTTTTATATATAAATAGTATAAAGCTTACTAGTAGGCTCTTGTTATATTTTAAATGTAATTATCATTAGTTTCTTTCTTTTCTGTTTTCTGTCTCATTTTTTTTTGTTTTTTTGTTTTTGTCTTTTGTATCGTAATATTCTATTTTTTTTTGTTTGTTTTCATAATAGAGCTTGGTACAACGCGATATTCATTCCTCGATATATTTTATATACATATATCATATTACATGCTTCCACGAAATAAGGAAGAAGAAAGTCAACCCCTTCGATTTTAAGACTTGGCGACTTTGTCGTCGGAGTCTGCGCGACCTTCTGCGTAATTCGATTTCGATAAACGGGCAACGGCTTCCCTCTCTTGATTAACCCAAGTCCATCGAACGTAATCGGTCCTGTCCCGGATAATTAGGATTTTTCAAATCCTTCTAATCTTCCTTTCGTCTTTTCATATTATTATTTATTATTATTTTTCCTTTTTTCATTATTATTATTATAATATTATTATTATTATTATTATTCTAATTCCAAGGAACGAAAAAAACTACTTTTTTCAAAAAAAAAAAAAAAGAAAAAAAAAGAAACCAGTCTTTTGAAATGTCCAGATTTCACCCAAGAAAAAGTGGGTTATTCAAACATGAGTCTCGGTAAAAAGGCGGTTTGATTCCGTAGAATTTTTTATTTTTCGAGAAAGAGAGTGAGAAAGAAAATACTTTTTTTTTGTTCAATCTTCAAGGATTATAAAAGTCGACATCTAAGTTTTTTTTTCTTTTTGGTTTTTATCATATAAAATTTTTTCTTTCGTATATATGTAAAATTGTGATTTGAAAATTGTGGTGCGAAAAATTCTAGGTCCTAGACAAAAAAAAAAAAAAGAAATTCAGTAAATAAACGAAAGCTGGAAAGAAGATTTTATAGAAAGTAAAAATTTATCTAAAAAACGCTCGATGGAATAGGTTGATTTTTTTTTTTTTTTTTTTTTTTTTTTGAAAAATTTGCTCGAAATCGAATGCCTTGTCTTAAAAATTTAACGCCTCAGACTAATTACAGTATTACAATTATTTTTTTTTGTTTTAATTTATAATCGTAGATTAGCAGTTACTTTAATAACGTTCACTTATATTTATATATTTATATATATACTTTTTTTTTCTCCCCGTCATTATATGGTCGTGCGAGAAAGTCTATTTTAAGTCAACTGCCTTTCGAGAGCTTTCGCCAAGATCAGGTGTCATCGATCGATCTTGTATTATTTTCTCTAGTGCTCGATTAATTCAGGAGCGTCTGAATCTCATCCTATCGTCGATGCGTCGGTTATTTTTTTTTGTTTTTTTCTCTTTTTTTTTTATCTCCTACCTATAGAATTTTTAAGAAGCCCACTTTTTTTTCGGAACGGCACCCCGCAGACGACTTTTTTTTCTAATAATAATAAAAAAAAAATTCCCAGCTTTGGAATTATCAAATTTCTGCTTCTGATTAAAATTTGTTTTCGAAAATTGAGTACAAATAACTAAATATGGAAATTTGTTAACTTTTCAGTAATTTTTCCAAATGGAAAATTTGATAAATTCCTTCGCTTTCTTAAAAAAAAATTCAATTTTACTATGTTTTTTTTTCTCATGAAAAGACACTCACTATTGGATTTCAAATCCTCAGAATGCATTTGATTCAAAAGTAAAAAACGTGTTGGATTTAGAGAAAAAAAAAAAAAATAAGAAAAAGAAAATAAATAAAAACTCGAGGAATACTCACAAATTGAGTCGGGTAAAATTCAATTTCACTTGAGCCAATTTAGTGGTTTCTCGCCATATCTACCTGAATCCAGTCTCTCCACAAGTTTTATCCTCCATTTTTCTCCTCCCTTCTTCAGATTCTTTACTTTCATTCTCATTTGCAAAATTTTTCTTTTTCTTCTCGAAAAACAAATTTTCATAATTTTTCTATTTCTCTAAAATCTTGAGCACAAAAAAACGGAATTTTTTTTACTCCTCTTTCCAAAATACGTGGTTTAATTTTCATTATATTTTTTTAATTTCGCTCATTGCTGATGGAAATTATTTTTGAGCTGGTAAAAATTGAGAAATCGTCGTCGGGCGGTAAATTTTCAAAAGCCGTCCATTTTTTTTTGTTGTTGTCAAAGAATTCTGGCGAATTAATGATATGTCTGCTGTAGTTCGAATGGGACGATCAATAATAATAATAAATTATTTTGGTTCCAAACCGAGAGTAGAGGGGCTTTTTTTCCATTTTTTTTTCTTTTTTCTTTTTTTTTGCCTAGCTACCGAATGTGACAGCGATTGGACTTTTGAGCTAGACGAAGCCTCCTCTTGTATTTAAAAGCGTTGTGTCTGGTATCATTGTACCGATGAGAACGAGTGCGACATTCAAAATTAAAAGAAGAGAGTAAAAGCTCGTCTCGCGCCTCAACTGAGAACTCGAACCGCTGCATGTCTCCTTTGAATCGAGTTTCGCTGAAAACAGAAAAAAAAAATTCACGTCAATCTATATTTATTTTATATATTTTATTTATCATTATTTTCTAATATTTATTTATTAGAATTATTAATTATTTAATTATAAATTATTTATTTATTAATTATTTATTTATTTAAAATTATTTTATGATCCTATTTATAATTAATCTTATCTGTTACTTTATAAATTGGTATAACGAAGAATGAAAAGCAAATTAGACAAATTTTTTATTCAGACGTCATTGAAAGTCATTTCTAAGAGAAGCTTTTTCTCTTTCTCTCTCTCTCTCTCTCTCTCTTTGATGTCTAATTTATTAATCGGATGCTCGCCAAAGGTGACATTAATTTAAAATATTTCCATTGAAATTTTGTCCACAGAAACGAAACGAAATTCCAGGAAAGGGAAAAATTATTTTCCTATAATTAAAACATAAATATTTCAAATAGGTAATTAATTTTAATTTTCCAATTAGAAGTCAATTCTATTGGGAAAAAAATTTTCATTTTGAAATTCAAATCTTTTGTGATCCATTTTATCTAATTACTTCTTTAAAATTTTATTTTAACTAACAAATTATTCCATTTTTATTAATTCTATGATGAAAATTATAATATGTCTTAATAAATAATTCAAATAAATTAATAAATTAATAGATAAATAAACGTTTTTAATGATTTTTTTTACTTTTCGTTTTGTTAATAACAAAAATGAAAATTTTAAAAATTATTTTATAAATACATTATAGTAAATAAAAAAATATAAATAAACGTTTGTGATGATTTTTTTTTTTGCTTTTTCGTTTTATCGACAACAAAATTTTTAATTTTGAAAATTATTTTATAAATAAATACCATTATAATAAACAAAAATAAATAAATGTTTCTGATGATTTTCTTTTGCTTTTTCGTTTTATCAACAACAAAATTTTTTTCTGTTTCATTATATAATATAAAGAATTAAAATAAAGAGGGAAGAAAAGTGAAGTACGCATTGGATTTGCATAATACGAATTTGAAAATGAAAGAAAAGAGCCTCTGCCTGAAAATAATAATATGATGCTTTTATGAGAATAATTTGCTAAAAATAGCCAACGTATTTAATTTTATATAAAGCGAAATTAAAACGAGTTTGTAACAATGGATAAAATCAATATCGTTCTATTCCAGGTTCGCATCACGAAGAAGAGAGGGAGAGAGAGAGAGAGAGAGAGAGAGAGAGAGAGAGAGAGAGAGAGAGAGAGAGAGAGAGAGAGAGAGAGAGAGAGAGAGATGCTGAGAGTGATGTGCCAAAGGCAACAGCCCGATTTATTTTGACAGGCATCTCTCTCGTATATACTACACAAACTTGAAACTACAAACTGCAAACAAGGTGGATGCACATTTTATGCAGATTACGAGTTTCTATATTGTATATATAGGCAGTAAAGGGAGTTATATAGCCTTCCCATATAACTATCTCAAGTGCCTGTGAGTTCTTGCGGGTAATCCGGATACTGAGAAGATGATGCTTCACATTCGAAACTCGACTTTGCCCCGCGGATTACCCATTGCGCATCTATATATACTCACATGAAATCCACCTTTCATGTATTCAAAATATATAACTGGATAAAGTCATACTTAAACCCCCCCAAAAAAAAAAAAAAAAAAAAAAAAAAAAAAAATCATCATTAATAAAATTTGAAGGAAAATTTTCGCTTTTTATTTCAAATTATTTATTTTTCTCACTAGTACACTGAAAAACAAAATTTATTTGATTCAAATAATGAATTACTTGACTATTATTGAGTAAATATTTATTTGCATCAAATAAATTTTATATAAATTTTTTCACCGGTATTCGATTTAAATAGAGAATTTATTGATTCAATTCTAGTTTATTTGATTTAAATTGATTTTAATTTAAATTAAATTATTATTTGGATCAAGTAAATATTTATTTGATAATAGATAAGTAATCGGTTATTTGAATCAATTACATTTTTTTTCAAAGTAGGTACTTTTGCCATATATATTTATATACTTATTTATTCTACTGACGTCTGACTAAAAACAGACCTATACTACTGAAAATTGTATAATAATAATACTAAAAATAATAATAATAATAATAACAATAAAAATAATAATAATAATAATAATAAGGAAAATAACTGACAATCGGACCTAACAGTTTTTTTATATATTAAAAATCTTGAAATATTCCCAAATGTTCATTAATATTCCTTGAAGTCTGACTAAAATCGGTTTACACTACTGAAAATCGCAGATTTTACTGTAAATCAAAAGTCCTGAGATTAAAACTACTCGATAATTTTTGGTTTATTAATCTTTTCAAGTTTCTACAGTGTTTAGATTTATTTTCAAAAAGTCTGACTAAACAGAGAATTATACTACTAAAATTAATAATTTTTAAATTTTCCGTGAAAAAAAATATTCCGTATAAAATAATTAACAAATGAATTTTAAAATCATATACTTTTGAAAATTATAGAAATTTAAAACTTGGGTAATATTAATTTGCTTGGAAAATTTTTTTCCGCACTGTGTTTTTTATTTTCTATATAAAAATGAAAAGAAAATTCAGTTTATTAAAACTTTTTTTCCTCAACTTTTCCAAGATTTTCAAATACACAAAGCGAGATATATTCTCTAAATTAGGTATCGTACACTTTTCAAGTTTTGCCTCGAAACTTTTCTCTCCTTGTTCCACAAAACTTTTTTTGAGAAATTATGTAAAATCCGCACAAAAGTTCATCTGTATCTGAAAGGTCTGCAAAGTTCAGAAGAAGTCATTCAAGATTTTTTTTTCTTTCTTTCTTAATAATAATAATAAAAATCACAGGTATATATATATACACTGAAAAAAAAATTTATTTGATTCAAATAATGATTTACTTGACTATTATCAAATAAATATTTATTTGTATCAAATAAATTTTAATTGACTCAATTAAATGGCATTTGACTCACATACAGAAATTATTGATTCAATTACAGTTTATTTGATTTAAATAAAAATTATTTGGTTCAAGTAAATATTTATTTGATAATAGACAAGTAATTCATTATTTGAATCAAATAAACTTTTTTTTCAGTGTATGAATTTGAGAAAATCTGTACTTGAATTTAACAATTATAGGGGATTTTTTATTTTATTAAAATTTAAAATAATTAATAACAATTATAATTATAATAATAATTATATATAAAATAATTAAAATATAGAA